>JAOTRQ010000027.1:808814-827313 GCA_028565875.1 Hoplisoma paleatum
AAACTGGTCGCCCGCCGCATTAGTTGGTACCCCAAAAGTAGCCCGCAGCTTCAAAAAGGTTGGTGACCCCTGGTTTAGACCCTGCTGAGTTATAAACACTGAAGCAATGTCAAATCATGCATATTTGCTTACGCTTTCTGATCTTGTAATTTAGGAAAAAGGTCGCCGACCCAGAGCATGTATCCAGCATCAGTGCAACATCAAATTGAGACCAAGAACCCTAGAGTGAATCTGCTGGTCAGTAAATGGCAGCAGGTCTGGCTCTTGGCCCTGGACAGAAGAAGAAAACTGAACGATGCTTTGGACAGACTAGAAGAGGTTAGTCCTTACTAATACTAGCACTACTGCAAGTTTTAGCTCTCCCGTGACTTGACTAGTTGTCCATGAGTAATTAAATTTCCACCTCTTCGTTCTCTTGTCATTTCTCAGCTGAAAGAGTTTGCCAACTTTGATTTTGATGTCTGGAGGAAACGTTACATGCGCTGGATGAACCACAAGAAATCTCGAGTCATGGATTTCTTTAGGCGCATCGATAAGGACCAGGATGGAAAAGTCACCAGGCAGGAATTTATTGAAGGCATTCTTTCTTCAAGTGAGTAAAGATAAGAGTAAAGTCTCAACTACAACCAGGAACATATATAAAGACCCTCAAAGCTTTTACTAAGTTGATTTTTATATAGATCTTCTATCTATAAATAGAATTTTATTATTATTTTCTGTAACCAAATTCAGCCAATTATTTGGCCTATAAAATATTCCACTGCATATATTATGCATATTTAATTTAGTATTATTGGTACAGTCGGCGGCTGAAACAGTGTTTCTTTTGCTCTGTGTAGAGTTTCCTACTAGTCGACTGGAGATGAGTGCTGTAGCAGACATTTTTGATCGTGACGGCGATGGCTACATTGACTACTATGAGTTTGTGGCTGCTCTTCACCCCAACAAAGATGCGTACAAACCCCTCACTGATGCTGATAAGATTGAAGATGAGGTTTGTTTGTTTGTCTGTTGTTGATCTTCTCTGTTTTTTTTTCCTTTATAATTCTGCCAGTGTTTAATATTACTCATGGTTACATTTTCTCTTATAGGTGACTCGCCAAGTGGCAAAGTGCAAGTGTCCGAAACGGTTCCAAGTGGAGCAGATCGGTGCCAACAAATATCGGGTAAGGATGTAAACTTTGGAGTTTGAGACAGTGCAAAGTTTTTGAAAAGCAGATCGATCTAGTTCAGTGTGAGATGGACCAGGGGCCAGTAACAGTAAAGGGGGTTGGAAAATTCTATTCCTTGTATAGAGATTGCTAGAAGGAATGACTTCATTCTTTTCTAATGTTACTTTAGATTCTTTACTCATTCTGAGAGCGCCTAGAGCTGTCGAATGCTATTTAAAGTTTAATCCGAAGACACTGGTGAAATTGTAATTACTGAAAAGCATGTCTTTATGACATCATATATGACATCACAGAATGTGTTACAGTGTCCTAAAAAGTTTATTCAGTTGGACAGCTGATGCAATTTAGCCTCATTTCAATTCTTTTATGTAAGGTCCTATGACATCACTTTAATGAGATTATAATGTAATCTAACCTCTAAGCCTAGCCCTATTTTTAGTTCAAGAGGGAAATGATGCCGTGCTTCAGATTAGTATCTTGCTTCAAAACTCGTCTATGCTTGAGCATCAGATCACAGATCAAGGAATTTCTAACAGAGCAGACACATTGTTAGTCACCCTGGCCCTAAAGCAGCAAAATATCCTCTAGCAGGCTATGTTACAACCACCATCATGTTTAATTGTTCCTGTTAATGACCATAATGTGAAATGTGGTTAGCTAAACAAGCCAATGGAACATGACCCTTGCCTGACAATTATGCCAGATCCTGTCTAGTTGAATGTACTTGAATCTAATTCATGTTCATAGATCTGCACAGGCGTGCTTGGGTGGAGCAACCTTCACATACAGCATGGTAACTCTTTACTGCTAAATTCCTAATACTTGGGATTTAGCAAGATCACTGGCTATACTAAGAGTGTTTGTGTGCATTAGAGCCAGAGGGATTAGTAGCAACTGAAAACATAAAGACAGAATAACAAATGATAAAGTAAACAATTATTAAGTGGGTTAAACATGACAACCTCTTGGAAACAAAAGCTTTTTCACTCTCATTTACATATTTAACTGTATATTCAATCATGGGTGGGAGGGTGGAGAGGTGCTAGAGCTGTTCAGTCGGCACGCACGCACACACACACACACACACACACACACACACACTGATTTACTGTAACCTCACTGCATCTCTTTGGATTTCTGCTGTGAAGGGACAGTGCCACCCACTTTTCATATCTTTCTGTCTATGTTTTAGTATCGTTCCGCCCACTTTTCACATTGTTCTGCCCATTTTCAATATTGTTCTGCCCACTTTTCACATTGTTCTGCCCACTTTTTCATATAGTTCCACCCACTTGTCACCCTTTGTTAATGTAGAATTTATTGTTACATGTATTTTTAGATGTATTGTCCATTGCAATTTTCTCTCTATGTGCGAGTATCAATCGTCAGCGAGATTTACTACAGTTTTTTGTTTTATTCTTGACTTTTATTTATTGATTTTAGTGCATTTTAAAACTCTTTTGGTTTGACTGTTTTGTTTGAAGGATATATTATTTTGTAAAATGTGAGTTGTACGATGATTTTGTTGTTCTGAAAGTTTTTTTGTCAATTGTTCATATGTTCTATAATGTTTGTCTTTTTTCCTGTTTTTTCCCCGCTACCCAGTTCTACCTTGGAAACCAGGTAAATACAACACCGCTTTTTTCAGTGTGCAAGTTTGTTGCCCTTTTGTGTTTTCTCTGGTTTCATTTATACTGCTTTTTTTTAGATATGCTGCCATTAATTTACTTAGAAACTCACAAGCAGATAAGGAAATATAGTCTGAAGATTTCTCCCTATAAATGTGTGTCCGTACATATCTGTGCAATATTATTTGCAGAGTTAAAAAGGGCTAAAATCTTTCTCATTGTTCTAGCTTTTTATAGATCTGTTAGTCAGTTTATTAGTGTCAGATTATTGCCAGTGTTTGTATCAACATGTAAAGCTATTTTTAACTGAGAACAGCACACAGTGGCCGTTCTCTACCTCTCTCCACTCTAAATGGGTGTAGGATAGATTATAATGTCAGTCATTTTAGGGGTGTTTTAAAAGTGTTTTTATGATTTTTAAAGATTTTTATGATGTTGCATATCTGCTTTTGAGTTTCAGTTCATTTCTTACAAGCTTTTCCTTCCCTACTAGTAGTGATGGTCTGATTTGTCTTATCTTTGGGGGCTAAAAGATTAATATGTATTGATTGCGTTTTTATGCTGTGCTAACATGCTAACCCCAGCTTCAATAATAAATGCTTAAGGGTTTTTCTGTTTCAAGTCAGTTTGCATAAGCATTGTTGCGTATAAAACAGACCTGTGCCGTATTCAGAGCTGATTTGAATAACATGTACAATACTTAAACCTTATTCTAACTGAGCTTAGATGATCTCCTTCTTTACTCAGATATGTTCTATTTGTTTTTGTGTATCATCGAGAACCATTCTATAAAAAATTCTAGACACTAATGTGATGTGTTCAACAGATAACACAGTCCTAGTGTCCCATTTAAAGATAGAACGATCATTTAGACATTATTTCACACATTTATTTGGCAAAAGTTGTTCTATTTTTGCACTCTAACTTTTCTGAAAAGATGGATTTGTTAGTCACATAACTCCTAACTGGTACCAGGCGCCGTGGCTAGGGGTGCCCACCGTGCCAGACGCGTGTGCAGTGAAAAGATTATTCTAAACACTAGAATTATATATACAACAATACAATAAAACAAAGTTCTGGTTTCATATCTTAGCTAGTTACTGAGGTTTTTTATTTATTTATTTAGGGAAGCTAGAGTTTAAGCTCAGTGTCAACCATCGTATCTTGCTGAAGGACCCAACAGGGACTGGTTGACTGCTTTTAACGTCAACTTTGAGGATAAATGTTGACTTACTGACTATTGTATCTAATCCATTAACAGGTGCTGTGATAGAGAGATTGTGTTATTGACTTTACTTTATGTCAGTGGTCATATTGCTATGCCTGGTCAGGTATATCAAATGAGGGTGCACGGTTGGCACAGTAGTCGCATGAAGCAATTCTCCTAATATAGACATTATTGTTTAGGCCAACCTTTGGAGTGCTACTGCACTGCACCCACCACTGACCAGTGGTAAAACTTCAATATGAAATCAATTTACTTTTGTTTAGTGGCAGGTTTGAACATTTTAATAGTCGGCTCCTTAAGAAATCAAGAAAGCAAGATACGATGGCTGACACTGAGCTTAAACTCTAGCTTTCATAAATAAATAAATATAGTCAACTTTATTTATATATTGCTTTTTACAATAGATATTGTCTCAAAGCAACTTTACAAAATACAGGACAAACAGAAACCCCTGTCGAGCAAGCCGAGGGCGACTGTGGCAAGGAAAAACTCCCTGAAAATTACAGGAAGAAATCTTAAGAGGAACCAGACTTAACAGAGCCCATCTTTCTCGGATAACCTCAGTAACAAGCTAAATCTCAGGCTGAATTCTATTCACATCACATCGTTTATTGATGTCTTTAGTTCGGGTACTCCATTATGTTGCCTCTGTTGTTCTTGAAAATGGCCCATCATTTGCAAAAGCTTTTCATGGATCACATACTATTATGCTTTACATGCTTTCTTAAGTCCATGCTTTTTGGAAGGACGCTGGTTCGATGGGGCTGTCGATATGATGGCAATTCATGCAGAACTCATTTATTTTGCTTGTGTTTGAGCTTCGTTTGCCCTCATGTGAGCCAGTCTGTTTCATTTTTTTGCTGTTGCATATCAACTGAAACAATTCTTTCGACAGTTTGGTCTGGTTCACTGCTTACATGATCCCTTAATCGCCGATGACAGTATAACTAACAGGGAGAATCAAAATCAAAACTCCCAACTTCACGTTGCCGTTTTGGAAAGCTGTATCCTGGTAAATGGTCATTTTAAGCCGTTTCTTGTGATTTCTTTTTCTTTTTTTCAATATACTTTGGTCATGCTTCAAAATCCATTATTCTCGCAATCAACAACCTCACCAGTTGCATTGAATCATTTTGTTTATGACATTAAGAAAGCAGAGGCCAGAGAGAGGCTCAGCAAAAAAGTCATCAGTGTGTTGGTTGTGTTACATGCTAGAAAGTGAAGTGGGTTTTCTTTTTCACTTTATGTTTATATAAACATTGACTTGTAGTTACATTGGTTGTCATAGTCAACACATTCATCTTCAATGATATGGTGGTTTTCCCTAAAGTGTTTCCCCAAACGGTTTTCCCCAAAAAAGGAAAGCATGAGGCCATAACGTTTTCTGTGTCGTGAACTACATCATAGTCATATCCAACTGGAAAATATATATATTTTTTAATTGATGAAGAATTTTGCATCATCTTTGTAAAGGAACACTGAGTTCCATTCATCATCCTTCTTCTACAATGTCCAAACTTGCTTCCAATACTTGTGTATGTTCTGAACTTTATCTTTGCGGACTCAGAATACTGCAGCACACTCTAGTGGTAATTTCACTATTATATGTACTATAATATATCGAGAACAAATCATGACCTTCTCTCCTGTCTGATTATCACCCATTCTAAAAAAAATACTATTACTGTTGCTATTACTAAGCTACACAAGACAGTGATTTTACCAGTTGGATTGGCTATTCATTTTTCTTGTTTTCTGGAATGTCGTGTCTGTCCAAGCATTTGTCCGCTCAGCTGGGAAACGAGTGCAAACGCGGCATGTAATTGCTTGCAGCAGCTTAAAGAACAAAGCATGAGCACATAATCTTGGTCATATGGCTATCCATCCACATGACTAGGGGCCGCATTCATAAAGATTCGAAGAATCCTTTTAGAGAGTTCCAAACTTAGTTTAAAGCTTTTTTAGCTTTAAGTTTTAGCTTAGCAGTAAGTAAGGACATCAGAGCAAATCTGGGCAAGGAAATTTGTTTTTGCTTTATTTTTTTATTTCTGAGGGCAAGGAGGCAAAGTGGGTAACACTGTTGCCTCACAGCAAGAAGGTCCTGGGGTAAGAGCTTCAGTTTCATCCCACAGTCCAAAAACATGAAGTCAGGTTAAACTGAGGTACTGAATCATCCTATAGGTGCATAGCCACTGCATAAACTAGTCCAAAGCTTACATAACTAGGGACGGTTGTGTCAGAAAGGATATCTGAAATAAAAACTAAGCCAAATTGATAATGTGAATAACAATCTGCTATACGACCCCTGGGGTCATCATAGGGTCAATCAAAAAAAGAATTAATAGTTTATTATAATCTATCTATCTATATAGATAAATAGATATACTGACAGACAGATCGATAGATAAATAGATAGATAAACAGATAAACAGATAGATAGATAGAACAGGAATCTTTATGTATACCGTCCCTGATGCTCAACCTAAATGAACGAACTAATCAGCATACATAATAACCATCAGTCAGTTGTCCGGTTGCACTGTTACCCATTCTGTAGCGCCTTGTCAGTGCAGTATGATTGTAATCATAGTGACTCAGCCTTGACTTTCTCGTTTCTGTTTTCTGCTCAGTTCGGAGATTCGCAGCAGCTCAGGCTGGTGCGGATCCTACGCAGCACAGTCATGGTGCGAGTCGGAGGTGGGTGGATGGCACTCGATGAGTTCCTGGTCAAGAACGACCCGTGCCGAGGTAAAGACAATTTTAGTTTTAGCTGTGTTTGTTTTGTTTTGAGTCTTTATAGCTTTTCTCAGCGCATCAATACTAAACCGTATTGAACCGTGGGCTTGTTGGTGAAATTACATTTCATAGGTGTAATCATTTAAATCAATTTAATTTTAATTTTGTAAACTATTTTTAGTTATTAATACTGTTACCAAAATAGAAATGAACTATTACTTGTTGTCACCATATGGAAAGCTGCTTGGAGTGTCTAACAATAATTAGTTTGAAATAGAGGACAAAAGTTAATCTTAAAACATACTGGGGTGATCATTTGTAATCAGCATTACGTTAAAGTTGGGAATATCATACAAAGTTCACTTTTTGTATGTTTTTGCATTTCCACTGCTCCCATAATCACTTCAAGTTTGAATAAAATCCTCCTTTGTGGTTTTCTCCATTCTGAATTCTAAACACAGTCACTGTGTACATGAGCGATTCATTTTATAGCGCAATAATTAAAGTAATGCATATTTAAATTCTCTGTTTTCTGACATTTTCATGTTTACTAAACATTATAAAAGTGTAAAAACACAGCAACAGCTCATAGTATATGTGACGTAAATCAAAACATAGTGTTCAGAATTGAGATTATGATGGTGAGTATCAAACTAGTTTGAATAGCTTAATTGACTTATTTTGTTGAGCTCTTAGACCTATTATAACTTTCTAATATGTCCCCTGTAAATGAAACAGACCAAAACCAAACCAAACACGAGGCCCAGTTGGAAAGATATTGGTAACATTTCCTCTGGGGTGTCTTGCTTGTTGCATTGTGATGGCCAAAATGCACTCAAAAAGGAACAAATTATGCTGGCATCACAGTGAGGAGAGAACCAGATCAACCCTAACCTGGAATCATCGTTATATTAAAAAAGAATTTTAACACCAATGAAGATAAGAGAGCTGTGAGCGACGAGAGAGCTGGAGTGAATCAATGCTAACCCTGGTCCATCCAACTGTCTGATGAATAGAATCTATTATCTGCTGCGTTGTGTTTTAAGTGGTTTGCAAGACTAAAATTAATTGCAGAGAAACGTAATAATCACGAACGAATTATAACCAGCTCACAAACACAAAGCAAACTCATACGTGAAACCCTCTTGTTTGGATTCAGTGCTTGAGTCCCAGCTTGTATCGCATCCCAGATTAGATGCACTACAGAGCTGTTACTCATTCCCGGAGATTAGTCTCCAAGCCAGAACACAGAGCGTTTTGTTAATGACACCCAAAACTAGACCATGGATTATGGAAGAGGTCTTGGTTTCATTCTCGATAACCAGCTGACCTTCACTTCTCATGTAACCAACATGACAAGATCATTCTTATTTCTCCTCACTGTTCCTGTGCCCAAGCGGTAGAACAAATGTCACTTGTCTCTCTCACGGTTTTTAAGAAACTCCTAAAGCCCACCTCTTTACTAAACAACTAAGCTGACTTTTACTCTAAAGGTTTCTAAAGGGTTTCAAACGTTCTAACCGTTTTCTAGTTAACCTAGAGGAAGGTCTTGTTTACTATTTAAAACATTTCTGTAAGTTTTTATAAATAAAAATGTTTTTATGGGTTCTTGTAAAAGGACAAAATGTGTGTCAGATTGAAAGCACAGCTATTTTAGCAGGTCTTTTTAGAATATAAAAGTTTATAGTACATAGTGTATACTGAAGGTGTAAATAAACTTAATACAATGATTTTAAAATGTTTGGTCGTATACATGTGGCTGAGTCGTTCGGCTGTGCCTTCTGGTTGGCTGTGTATGATGTTCTTAAAGCTTGCTGTAATGTTTCTATCAAGCTTTTATGTTATGTAACTCTCTTTATTTTCTGTCTGAACTGTTTTGCTGCTGTATATCTGCTGTTTTCGTTGTGCTAAGAACCCAACTATCATTTCTTCTAGTTCATCACCACGGGAGTAAAATGTTGCGCTCGGAATCAAATTCATCAATTACTCAGTCTCCTATAGGTTGGCAACTCTCACACTTTCTCTCCTTGCTCCATCCCAGTGGTATGTGTGCATCCTGGTGTGCCTGTGTGTGTGTGTGCAGCTGAGTGCCGGTGTGATGGGATTGTAATTAACATTAATCTCAGCTGAGATTTCTCTTGCATATGGCTGGTAGTTGCACCATGTTTCACCATTATTGCATTTCTGCTTAGCCTGTTTTCTGCTACGTCTGTTTCCCTATCGTGGTTTTGGCTCTGTTTTGTGTTCGTGCTAAAGCCAGTTTGAGCTTTTCATTATTAGAAAGTATTTTTGTCACAATACAGTTAGTACCATGTGATGTTTACATGGAAACAGCATGCCTTTTAGTCCCTAAATCAGTGTTTCTTAATTCAGTCTTTGAGTAATCTTGCCTAAATATATATAATAAAAGTCAATTTCACAACAACAGAACAGGGTTCTAGGCAGGTGCTTTAAGCTGGATTTGTAACCACTCAGCTTCTTGCATTAAATAGTAGTTAGTATATTTCTTTACTAAAGGTTGTTAAAACCATATCTCCTAAAATGTATCAATGACCCTGTTCTTTTTACTTGGACCACTTTTGATAGATACTGACCACAACAGATACAGGTACACCCCACAAGAACTACAGGTTTTGAAAAACTCTGACCCAGTCCATCAATCTCAATTTGGCCCTGGTCAAACTTGTTCCTGCTTTTAACATCAGCATTGAGGATAAAATGTTTATCTGCTAATTTATATATTAAATCAATCACCAGATGCCGATGATGATATAATCAGTGTTATTGTCTCCTGTCACTTTCCTGTCAGTGGTTTCAGTGTTATATGTGGCCCAGGTATTTTTCCAGGACACTATATTGATCGTGTTAAATATGATATTAAAATGATGCATTTCTAGTAGTGTAATGTTTAGGAAACAGCTTTGTTATATCTATAACCATTCATAAAGACAGTTAGCTTTTGTTCTCAATAAATCAAATGCATATGATGTCACTAGTGCAATTTCTGAAAATCCCGATATGTAAACAGAAAGGTTATTGGTTGTTCACAAGGGCTGAATTGTTACGGTTATTGTTATTTTTTGTAATGTTGGTTTAGGTTTATAATGTGTTAAATGCAGCTTATAACGTTAAGGTTTCTCTACTTGTAGCATAGGTATTACACTCTTCTATCTGACCTCGCCGTTAAGCTTTTGTGCACAGCTGGTTTAACTTATCAGCTCTTTATCATCCCTGGACTGGGTTGAACTGGATACAGGGATGATGTACTCCAGGTCCAGGACTGAGAAACACTGTCCTTAATCATAAACAGAAGATCATTATTATCATTCATGTTTTTACCATTAAGTGTCAGTGATGTGAAGCTGCATGCTACAACATCATAATAAATCCTCAGACTCGCCTCACATCAGTGATAATCATTATCTATTGTTCCTTTCCTTCACTGGTTCCATTTGTGACTTCACTCTTGATTTACCTTTAATGTTCAGTCAGGTGCTTTATAAGCTACGTAAGCTATGTGCTCTGTTGCGGCTCCCGACTCATCGTATGCTGTGCTCTTCTTAGCTAAAGGAAGGACCAACGTGGAGTTGCGAGAGAAGTTCATTCTTCCAGAGGGGACTACTCAGGTCATGGCTAGCTTCCGCTACAGAGGTCGAAGGTCACGACCATCCTCCAGAGGCGCCTCGCCAAACAGGTCCAATTCAAGCCAAAGCTGTCTTGCTCAACCCAATCTACCTGCTACTAGCACGCCTAAGGTGAGGAATTCTAACTCATTTGTTGGTTGGAGTGTGCACTGTAGACTTACTTTTTAGGCCAAGTACTGATCGAGGTATTAAATGTTTTCATAGATGTGAATTTGTAGTGGCAGTTTTACCCCAAATCATTGCTATTCAAAATAGATTTATAAACTATTATGCATCCAGGTTATGTTTTTACAGGTGGTATTCAGAGATTTTGATGTTGGCCAAAGTTCCTTAGATTAAGCTTCACATTCACATTTGCTTGATATAAGAGTATTTTATCATCAACCGGTTCTGATTGACCAGCTCACATTTTGTGTCCTCGCGTTTCTCCATTTTTTAAACTCTTGTAGTTCACTTTTAAATGATCCACCTAATCGCATTGAGATCTGGAATATAAATCAGCCAGTGGCAAGCTGCCAAGCACTTTTCTTTCTCTTCAGAGAAAACTGTGGATAGAGCAATTATATATTTGTATAATAAATAAGATTTTATCATAATATTCAATAAAATCAAACTGCTTTAAATGAATCTAACCAATCGAAACTGCTCATGCTCACGTCTGTGTATGTGTGTACATTCTCCTTCTGTGGATACTTTGTAAAGTTCTCTGTTAGTCTATGAGCAAATTGACTGTAAGTCTGACCAAGGGGAGGCGGGCTGTAGCGCTCTGCCCCTTCTCAGCGATCTGAAGCAGGTTTTATTGTAACATTCCTGTCTGTGTGTCAGTTTAGTTAGTTGTTAAACCTCAAATGGCATCAGCAAACAAGACAGATATTGTAGTGTATTTGTTTCAAAAGCTTTTTTATGCCACCCTTGGTCATGTTCTCCTTATAGTCCAACTTGTAGACCCATCTTATAGATTGTTTAGGACAGATTTATATGGATTCGATAATTTGAACTGTTTGACAAAGACAGATAAATGACAGAGAATCGCCGTTCTCGAGCAGCGGTGAGTGTAGAAGGGGTACTGAAGCTCAAAATGCTACAAGAAAAAAGAACTGAAATTCTCAGAAGCCGTATTACTATGTCGTATTTTAGAGCAAACGATCTTTTAGGAGTTGCGTGAAAGCTCTAGCAACACAGATGATTACTGTAATCTGTTTTCCCTGCTTGCTAACTAACAGGGAACAATCCTAATAACATCCTACGATTTATTCAAACAAGCAAACGTGGTAACACATAGTCCTAGTTGGCAACGCTGCAGATGGGGTATCCTTTACAGGCATTGCATGCCACTGCAATCAGCTATAGTACTGGCTAGTCAGGCATCCGTACATATGTAAGTGGATTTAGGCCCCCGGGAGTTGTACTTGTCATTGTGTTCTCAATACCACTTCCAAGCATGGTGAAATAAAGACATGAAGGGTATAAAAAGTGAGCTGCTGTGGCAAACTGCTTAATACTACGGTACATATTACATAAACACAATTCGACATCTGGGGAATACATATGCTAGCTCAGCTGTATTCTGAATAGTAATCGTTAATGTGTTTTGGGTCATTTGTAGCAGTCAATATTAAGGGTTAATTCAGTTTATTTTTGCCAAAATATTGACTGCTAGAAGTGGCCTACACATATACATCTAGCCCAATTGAATAAATTAGCAGTTATTACATTAATGTTTTACTAGCTAATACATTGGGAAATATTTTTACAAAAAGATTTGAACTTGATTTTGATGCTTTTTTATTGAGATTCTGTTATAGTCCCTAGATCTGTGTTTAAAATGTGTATAAATGTTTATCTGATTTGTAATGTTCAGAATAAATTATACCTAATTTGATACTGCTCTTTACTGAAGAAAATATAGTCCAATTTAATCCAGTGGATCCAAAATAACTCTCACGATCTAGAATAATAAATGTAACAGACCTAAAGTTTCAGACTACTGGTATTCACACCACTTTCAATTCTAACTCCACTCTGAATACCGCCTGTTTGCTTACATGTTTTTTTTTTTTGCTTTGTTTTGTTTTGTGTTTTGACACAAGAAAAAAAAATATCATTTTCATTTCACCTGTAAATATATATATATATATATTTGTGTCTTTGACCCATCATTGTTCCTCACAGTGTCTCCATTTAACCCGCAATTATGATAAACCCTGGCTGACAAACAGCAAACCCTCTTCTACCTTAAAGTCATCCGATTCCTTTGAGAGCCAAGGCTTATGGAACGAGGTATAGTTAACTAACAAGAGTTCTGAAACTGGACGAATCAGCGTGGGCCTAACTAACGTGACTAACTCACTATCCGTTTCCTGCTGAAGTTAATTCTGTGTGTAGGAAGCAGAATGCTATTTAAGTTTGAATTTATTTTTTTAGGTGCTTTGAATGTTCTCTCCAACAATCATTCTGAATTTATTGTAGCTAAAGAGAAAACCCTTTGGCTGGAGTTTCTCTCGTGAACTACTAATCCACTTTTACTTCTCATATCCTTCAATCGTTAATTCATTTCTGAGCTTTAACCGCAAGAGTCAGCCAGGACATCCGGCATGAAAAGTGTTTAGATGCTTACATTTTGTAGATGAGTTTAGTCATTATTCATAGTAATGATGGCAGCGTGTGCATATACTGTATATGTAGTTGAATTTAATTTAATATGCGGATAATTATGATGTAATTATTCAAATACAATGCATGGCCAAAAGTTTGTGGATTCATCTTATATGCATGTTAATCACATCAGCCATCACAGCGTTAGTGGACGTGTACTAATGTGTTTAGCAGTCTAGCATTTGCAAGTTTGGGTGGTTACAGAAATATGAAATCAACTGATGTCTTGGGTGGAAAAGGCAACAGCCATGCCTGTTAGCATTTATTGTTGGCTTGTTTGATTTATTGGGGCATTGTTTATGGCCATGTAGTTGTTTGTGTTAACATGCTTTTGGCCATGTGTGTTAATATGAATACATATTTTATATACATTGAAAAGAAACAAGTATTTAACTGCATTTGATTTGATTTAATAATGTCCAGTGCTTGACTTCACCTCCACTGCACTGTTATATACCTATAAATAGAAACAAGTGCTTTGTCCTAGTCAAGGTGCAGCACGTCTGGGTTTGTTGGAAAACGCTGGGTGTGGAGTCCATTACAAGGCTTTGACCTTGTACCAGGATAAAGTGGCCCTCACCATGATTAAGCAGTTAATGAAAATGAATAAAAGTAAACTTCACCTTTACTTACTGATGAGGGGGTGCAGGCTGTACACACATCCATTGACCCCATCACCTTAAAATGACCATGCTACATGTTAACATTTCCTCTGTCCAACACGTGTACCAGTGCTGCAATCATTCAGTAAGAGGTGTTGTTTCAGTGGCAAGGGCCAATTCTTTATTTGTTTGTTTTCCCTCTGACAGGCCACTTGTATTTGTTAAGTAAACAGCCAGATTGGACACTCGTTTCTGTACCATTCTAAATAAATACTTTTTATTAACATGTAAATTTTGTTTATATTTTATGTGGATTTATTCACTGTTTTGCCCGTGTCTGTGGGGGTTTTCTCTGGGATTTCCCCCCACAGTCTAAAGACATCCAGTCAGGTTAATTGGAGGGTGTGTGTGTATGGGGGTGAAGGGGTCGGAGTCATGAAATTTGATAATGATAGTCTTGTTCCTCTTAAAGCTTCAACGAGCTTCCTTAAAGGTGGAACTAGACAGTACTAAATCTGGACTATAAACTCTCAGACAAAACCCATCACCTCCCACACTTGCTACTTTCAACCCAATGTTTTGAAGATTCCTTGTATTTACTAGGTCAAATGGAATTAAATACTTGATTTCTGTCACTACAATTCTCCTAATTTCTCCTAAAGTTGAAGTGATATCAGAATGAATTTGTTGCAGTCCATTGTGTTGTCTTCCAGACTCTTCACATTAAAAATCTTTTTTGTCTAATATTTGTTTTAACTTTTGCAGAGTACACCGATCCAAGGCAGCAAGCTCCGTCTGCCTGGATACTTGTCAGGTAAAAGCTTCCAGTCTGGAGAGGAGGGAACTCTAATAAACAATGCAGTTCTGAAGGCCAGAAGTCAGGCCATTGGTGAGACAATTTAAGTAACCAGCAGCAAAGCTTAAATAACTTGCATCAGTTAGACTATATTTTAAAATTGTATACAAAGGGTCAAATGAGGTAGCTCATCTTCACAAAATGAACACATACATATAAAGGCATCAGACTACAGACAAAAAGCCCTAACATGAAGTTAAATTATTTCATTTAAGCACTTGTTCCTTTTCTGAGTAGTTGCAGCTGTGCTTAATCTAGAAAACATTTGGTCTGCATTGATCATTATATTTTATGTCAGTCATGATCATTTTACTTCTTGGTTTGGGTTGTAGTGGATTTGGTTTGTGAGTCCGTTTTTCACTTCACAACACAGATGGAAATAGAGATAGCGATTACGCAAAGCTTGCTGGTGGTACTGGGACATGGACACAAAACTAGCATGCACAAGTCTAATGAGTATGACTTTTGAAAATATATTCCACTTGTGATGAGACAGAGACAGTCATATTTGCTGCCTTGAGCCCTGTCAGTCATTAGGGACAGGGCATATGGGCATGTCTCTGTAGATATATATATATATATATATATATATTCTGTGATCATATATAATGTAAAACATAGAACCAGCAATTACAAACTTGAATAAACTTGTGTACACAATGCATCCAGGAAAATGTGTTCAAAATTAACGCATGGGACAAGCACATGTGCCCACTTACTTACAATGTCGCCATAATAGTCACATGACGTCCCAAATAAAACATGATAGCATCTCTTAAGTGCACAAATATTAAACCAATCATTTTAACAGAATGATCATGAATGACAATTTTTTTATTTTAGACAAAGATCTCCCAGTGGCACCAGTGAGGTTATAGCTGGAATCTGTACATTTCTTGTATTGATCTTATTGTTTGTGTACCATCACCAGCTTCCGGTAAGTTCTCCAGTAGGCCCGGCAGTAAAGCAGGTAGCCGAGGGAGCAGCCGTCGAGGAAGTGACGCCTCTGACTTTGACATCTCTGATATCCAGTCTGTCTGTTCAGACATATCGGAGACAGTACTAGACTCGGTAAGACCTCGTTCTTCTCCTCGCCACCCTGGAGTAAAACCCTCCAAAATCCCAACACCGAGGAGAAGCTCGGCCAGCAGCAAACTGGCCAAATGTACCACCAAGAGATAGTCGGCATCAGCTGAACATCTGCACAGCACTATACTAGAAAACACTGGATAAGGACTAAATCTCCGAAACACTACCAAGTGCAAGGCATCATTATTTCAACCAAGTGTAACAAGTTGTGAATTATTCCAAGAACAAACGAGGTCAGAGAAGTGGGATTGGTGTTGAGTGTGTGTGTGTGTGTAATGTAATGGTTTTGTGTAAACGTGTAATTTTAGTTTCTCTGTATATAATTCTTGCATCAGATTAATGTATTTGATTTTATCGCTGCTATCATACTGTCAGGAAAGAAAGACTGTACATTGTGAGGCTAACGAAGTATAATCCATGTGGTTGGATTGAGCTTATATGGAAGCTGAATGTACTGTAAACCTTAAGTCGAGTGCTTGACAGCACTCTAATGCCACTGTTTCACTTCGGCACCGCGACTATTTATTCATCTATTTAAAAGTGCAATGACATGTTTCTAAGAATGTATTTATAGGGCAATACAATACTAACAATTATAATCACTGCAGACGCTCCTTTATAAGCACTACAATGAACAAACATAATCAGAGTCGTCAAACAGTCTATCACCTGCTGCTTCTATGATTATTCTTTACATTTTTTACCGTATTACTGTGTGCAATCTAACCTTGATCTAACTTCTACATATTCATCACTGCATTCTTGTCTGTGTTCTTTGTTTTTGTTTGCCTTAGTGATCGTGAAAAAACAACCTTTTTTCTAATAAATCTGCTTGCAGAAAGAGTTTGCGGCAAATAAAAACTCCTGTTGCTTTTATTTATATAATTTTCGTACCGATTGTAAAGCTTTTATCATTCAGTAAGAGAAACAATTTTTGATCTTATTTCATATTGAAGCTGACAACTGTATGTGTGGCATATATTTTATTAGATAGGTAACAACTCAGTTCTTTAAACTCGGAGTTGATTAAATACAAAAGAAGTGTGTTCAGGCTAACTATGTGCAGGCATTTTCAATAGCATGGTGAGAAATGGTTTCACCATAGATGTGAATGAAATTTAAGAGCAGATTATCCATTTTTAAACCAAAACAACTGCAAATGTTAGATAATTTGTATGCATATTATGAAACAACTCTTAGACCTAAAAGTAATTCAGTAATAACTGCAGTTGTGAACGGGAAAATGCTTACAAATTAGTTGGTGTAAAAGTAAATAACTAATACTAAAATAAACCTATTTAGCAGAAGAGTATGGTTAAATATTGACATGAATTTTATTAGTCTATATATAAGTTTATATATAATATATGTATATAAATATTTTCTTTTTTATATCTTATATTTATATACATATATATATATAATATATGTATATAAATATATTTCCTTGCATATGCATGTTGTATGTGCATCTCCTACATTTATATAAAAACCCAGAGAACAATGGATGAAGTCTACAAAGAAGTAAGAGTTTAACTATAGTTTGTAAAATCACAAATCTACAGCTAAAGATTTAACACAGGAGAGAGTGGGAATGTTTACAACACTTTTTACATCCTCTTCAGTTTCTCAAACATTGTAGTAAAAGAACTAAATTATTAGATCCACCTCTGTCAACTGATCATACTGCTGTAACATATATACATATGATGTGAATAACATAAATATCCGGATAGACAATGTGAAATGTCACATTTATCAAAATTTTAATCACATTTTAATCAATATTGCACGATGCAACTGTCTTTACATTGTTAGCAATAAAACGTGTCGGAAGATTGACACGATTGTTTTGAAGGTTAAATATTTAAAAAAATTTAAAGAAACTGAAGTAAAGTGACTAACTATCTGACTTAAATGAATCAGACCGTATAACAAAATTATGAACAATCATATGCTAACTGTCCCTACTCTTCCCTCATAACTGAAGATGATAGAAAGATCCATCTTTGCAAATAGACTTTATATGAGAAAAGTGGGTGTCACTCTGAGCTTGGTTTAACTAACCTGCCAGTGAGCAGATTAGCATCATAGTGTTAGCTGCTAAAGTAACTGACATTACTTACATGTGCTTTCTGGAAAACCCACATTTTTATATTTGCTCTGAGCATTATTTACAGCGGTATATGATTAAGAGAGGTGTTGTTGCCATTTCAGCTATATTTAAGTTAAAATTAACGGTCGGTCAGTTCTCGGCACATTTTACTTGTGATTTTATTCAAAGTTGTAATGATTTGGAGCTTTTGACGCAGTCTCTTAATGAGCAATGTTCTGTTCTATTAAATGAAGTTGCACCCTTAAAACTGAGGTCTAAAACCTCCAGCGAGTCAGCTCCGTGGATAACTGATGAGGTTCGCGCTTTAAGACAGAAGTGCCACAAGGCTGAGAGACTTTGGAAATCTACTCAGCTAGAAGTGCATCGTCTGTACCTTAAAGAATTACGCTACTCATTTAATGCATTAGTTAAAGAAACTAGGTCGGCTTATTTTGCTAATTTAATTTTAGCTTCAAAGAAAAATCCAAAGGTTTTATTTAATACTATTAATAATATTGTTTCACCACCACCTGCAATGTTGCAATGTATGTCAGTTGATGATTGTAACAGGTTTTTGTCATTTTTTATTGATAAGGTTATGGCCATTAGGTCTAATATTCAGCCAGTGACTTGCTTGCCTAAGCCAACTACACCACCGAGTTTTACTATTTTGGACTCATTTCAGTCTATCACGTTAGAGGACATGTTTGATGTGGCTAAGCGTCTAAAACCAACCACATGTTCATTAGATATTTTACCGTGCTCTTTATTACTAAAAATCCTATCAAGTATTG
>JAOTRQ010000027.1:827413-838171 GCA_028565875.1 Hoplisoma paleatum
CATGTAGACAACAATGAATATCATTAATTTACTTCGATTTTGTATCATAATTTGTTGACAAGATAAGTTTAGTGATGCTGAAATATTAGGCACTATTATATAGAAGGTCTCAATAAAGGGACAAGTGTATGTATGGTACACCTAGAGATTAATACATGCTTATCTCTAACAATAAGGGCCTCCGATGGCTCTATCATGCCATGCTCGTTGCTTAGTTGTAGAGTGTTTGTAGAATTGTCACCACAAACCAATACTAAAACCAGATTACTTCCATTCTTACATTACATAAGGGTAAATAAACATTAAACTTATAAACAACTTAACAGATATTTAGAAATTAGATTAATTTGTTGTGTGGAAGTGAGGATGAAATCTTAACAATTAAGGAGTAACTTAAATCTTACAATACACAACATACACTGATAACCTACATGCATTCATTTTTTCAGAGTAAAGTAAATTATTTAAATGATAGTTTACTGACCTTCTAGAAAAACTTCTACATTACCTTAATCCTATAAATTAAGCTAATGATGACTGTGTTCTGACAGGTCATCACCTCTGTTCTTGATTAGAAGTTGATCCTGACCAGCTGGTAGAACTCAGACTGGCCTCTGACCTCTTCCTGTTATGCAGTCACAGCCTTTCACTATAGATAAATTATCAGAAAAAACATTGCACTGTATTATTTCTCTGACACCACACAACACCCGCCTGTGCTATAGTGCCTTCAGATGTACTTTACAATTTATATTTTAAGTATTGTGTATATAAATTAATTAATTCAATGGTTTAAGTATGATCTCACAGGTAACCATTTTAGGTTAGGACATGCATGTAATGATCTCATACAAACAACTGCCCCACTGTTTGGAATAGTTTCTAATGTGTGAAGCAATTTATGTTAATCACGATGATGTTCCTCTAAAACTGTTTTTATGTTGCATGTTTAAACATACATTAGTTACAATGAAGTATTATCAGCAATGTAATTTGGTTTATGTTTTAAACAACGAGGAGTAAACATCTGTGAGGTAAAATATGTGAAATATGTGAATATTTTCAACTACTCTTGGAGAACAAAGGCTTTATCTAGCAGACTTGCCTATGCTAAGGGGCAGAGTGTCATTAGTGAAGGCCTGTTTTGCTTAACGGGCAGCCTATTCATCATAGCAATAGGATTGTGAAGGCTCACAGTAGAGGGCTTGTCGAAAGAATGAAGTTACTACATTTTATTAATTTTTTTTTTCAAATCATGTTAGCACTGAGCTTTTTTCTCTTAAGCAACTGTTGATACTATGTGTGAGACAAAGCAATGTTTCTTAAACAGATATTTCTTAGTATAATTAATAAAAAAGCTTGAATATTTGTGTGTAAAGCTTTATGGCATTAAAATGTGTATTTTGTAATGTTTCTCACAGTGGAGCGGGACAGGGATTTCTCACACCAAAGGAGGCACTATAAAGAGTTCCGTTTTGACCTTACTCAGATTCCTGATGGAGAGGCGGTTACAGCAGCTGAGTTTCGCATCTATAAAGATCATAGTCATGGCAGATTTGAAAATGTCACATTAAAGGTCTCTGTATACCAAGTAATTAAAGAATATCCAAACAGGTGAGTAACTTAGTTTAACACCAACATTCCCTGGTTTCCTCCCATAGTCTAAAAACATACAGCCAGATAAAATATGCAAACCATAAGTCACTGTAAAAATGCTTGAAATATTTTTATTATGTTAATCATGGTTTGCCAGTTATGTACTAGCTGTTAAATAACCGGTTCCTAAAATATTCAAATGTGTTGATATTTATTTTAGGAACTGCTACCTTTACAAGGATAATACTTTTACAGCTCTAATCTTTATATAATCCAATTTTGTACTGCTATCAAGCACCTGTTGTGTTTGTATTTTTTAAAACCTGTTTCATTGTATGCAAAACGCAGTATTTTACAGTGGTGTTCAAATTTGATTTTTCTAAATCAAATTTGATTTAGAATAATTTAGAATTTAGAAATATTTAGAAAATATATTACTTTTTATAACGTTGTCTTTATTACTGTCATTAACATACAAGGTTTGCAGCTCTGTGTACAGATTGTATACAAGTTATTTTGTGCCTTAGAATAAAGTAAATTAATGGCATGTTTTCTAGCGCATACGCACTGTTCATCTACAGTTTGGATGCCGGATGTCTTTTAATTTATTTAAATCTGGATTTAGGATTTAGATTTAAATCTGTTTTGTGAAGGGCATTCAAACATTTTTGTTTTGGTTGTGATTTATTGGTATGAAAGGCAGGCTACACATTGGATAGGTTGCCAGTCCATCACAATTCACTCACACACTTCAGAAACACTGTTGAAACTTCACACATTGGTGGCTTGGTTTAGCCTGTAAATACCCACTGTCCCTTTTGCCACCTCTTACATAAAGTTCCAATCAAAAGATCTAACAAAATTATGTTAAATTGATATTTGATAAACTAATAATTCCTGAAATATACATTTGTTTAAAACAATATAAGAAGCAAAAATGCAATTACCGGTGTTAGCAGATTTGTAATACAATAATCTAAATGGTCAGTTGACATGCATTATTTGATGCAGATAATAAATTTAGCTAAACACAATTTGAATCTCAACTATATTTTAATGGCAGCAGGGCCTGGGCTAACTTTATTGAACATTGTGTTCTGCATTTTTTCCATTCAAATCATCAAGACATTTCAGACCATGGCTGATCTGTTACAACTGCTTAGCAAATCAGGCAGAAAATAATCTGACATCCTGTTTACACTTGTGTGTCTGGAGTCAGGCTGGAGTTGTCTTTAGTGGTGATTAGACAGCATGTTTCAGGAAGTTTTGAGAGTATAATTTGTCACTATTAAAATACTGATGTACGACTGTAACACACACCTGTCGGCCTATATACAGAGATGGCATAAAATGCATGAATTACACAATATGTTTCTATGTAGAAACGAGTTGAAATACAGTATACTTGTTAATAACTCATTAAAAGTATCTTCAGTTTCACTGGGGCTATTCAGTTGTGAAATGTTTGAGACTTTTAACTAAATTAATGTTTTTTTTATGTAATCTATAAAAATATGATTCCACCTTATTTAAGACATGATGTTTGTTTTTTTAGCGTCATTGGATTGTTTTATAGATATTTTGCTCCCGTCGGTTTGAATTATATTGCATTCTAGTTGAACTGGGAATTTATTTTTGTCATGCTAAGTATAAAATCCTAGTAGAAGCTTCTAGTCCTTATCTGAAGAAGTAACTCAGTTTGTCATAACTGGTAACTTAGTTACCATACTTTAGCATATTTAGCATATGTTAAACGTAATATAATTATTTACATGTACATTCTAGATTCAGATAATATCAGTACATGGCACAATTAAGCTATATCCCAAACAATGAAATGGAAAAGTTAGATCAGAGTATTAATACATGTAAGTGCATATGTAATTGTACATATATTATGGCAGTTCATGCTGCAATTCAAATATAAATATCCTGATATTGTAAATTATAGGGGGTTTGTAACACTTTTGTAGTTTATGATGAATAGATTAGATCGAGCAGAAAATTTCATTTTGAAACCACACTTAAACAGCAGCTATCTTATCTATTAGCATTCTGTGTGTTTGTCTCCATTTCGGGCCACATACTTTTGTGTTTCTATGGTCTCGGTACTTATGTGCACTTTACATGGTTTTCTCACCCCCTCCATTAACTGCCTTTCTACTGGAACCCTGCTTTTCCTCACTCACACCGTGTATACTTCCAGATGAAACCCAGAGATCAGAGGTTTCCATTAACAGCTCATTTGCCAGTTCCATCCACTTATGAAGTCTCGAAAGCCCATTAGTTATCGCTTTCAGTATATTTCTGCTGCTTTGTCAGACCACTCACGTTTCAAACAGGACCATGTGCTTCTAATAATGGTCTTCGGGTGAGGAGATCAACGATTCTAGAAAGTGCTCACCAACCCACCTGTCATTTTTACAGTCATAATGATGCAGAAAGGAAACCTGTGGTTTATCTTCAGCTATAAATGGACAGATGAACACAACCATGTACAGTGCTTACTCAGTAAATTAGACATATGGGCCTCCTGCAGTGCTACTCGCAAACTAGTTTAAAACAAGCAAATGACCTGATGCCCCCAATACAGCAGTCAACCATCTTCCCAAAACATTTCACAAGTTTTTTTTATCACAACTGCAACCATTGTAACAATTATGTTTAGACACAATTGTGCTTTGTTAAATAGTTTTTTTTAATTAGGTTGTGGCTCAGAGGTTGAGTAATTACCACAGTTGACATTATTTGCATTAGGTTGAAAACAAAATATTAGGGACTGTGGCAGCATAGTAGGAAAAGCTGGCAGCTGAAAAAATCGAGAGCTTGAATCTCAACTGTACCATGGGCTGCATCCACTATTTAGCCCCTCAGCAAAGTTCTTTACTCTCTTTGCTCCAGGGCCGATGTATGATGGCTGACTTTGCACTCAGACTCCAGCATTCAAAAATTTCATATTGAATATGCCTTGTTAAAAGATCTGAAGGTGTATTTGAGGTACGGTCTGTTTGGAACCACTCTAGAGAACAATCCTGGTTTGGAATGGATTTTGTGTGTGTGTGTGTGTGTATGTGTATGTGTGTGTGTGTGTGTGGCGTGGCGTGGCATGCTTGGACCTGTTATCCTGTATTTTGGGGCTTTGTTTCCACAATCTGTTGAAGGTTTTACAGCAGCACAAAATAAACACAAAAAGTATCTAAAAGATAAATACAGAGAAGAAATGAAATTAAATGCTATATAAACATGTTTTTAATAAATGTCTTTGTTAAAATGTATTACAGTGGCAAGGGGCAGAGGTCAGGGGCAACCCCTTGGTAGGCTGCCACACTAACTGGAGGGATCACATTAGAATTGTCTCTCTGTCTTTAAACAATGTTTTAGCATTTTAATCGAATACTATTAGAACATTTCAGCAGATTGTTTTCTTACTTCTTACTGACTGTGTAGATCAGTAGAAAAAGTTGAAGCAGTGGCTTTAGAATGAGGCATTAAAAGCTCACAAGAGTGTAGAAGAGTAATTGTCTATACATGGTTCAGTATAAGAATGATTATAATAACAAAAACAAGCATTAACTGAACTTTGTTAGCTTAAGAAACAATATAACATATAGCATCAAATGTAAAGTAGCAATATGAAATAAAACAATGCATGATTTTGCTGTGATGTTTTGGCAAGCAATTTTTACATACTTGGAACAAGACTTTGTTGTACAGTTTTCCCAGAAATAAAATATTTTTACACACATGATGCAAGTGTGCTGGTTCTGGTTTTCTTTGCACTAGACATTTTATCAAATGTTATCAAATTTAAAACTTTATAGTTATTGCTCCTTTGCTTTTGCTATAAAGTGTTACAATTTGCTGAAAAACCGTTCAGCATGTTGAATGATATTGGATTGGAAAGGTGGATGTGGATAGGGAGTGGGTTTAGTTTAGAGAAATCCTTCAGATCCAACAAATATTTTCTGTATCTCAGAAACATTGTGTACAATGTTGAGGAAGTTGATTTGGGTTGATTTGAAAGTTGAATGGGGGATTTATTTCAACAACGTGTTTGAAACCATTTCTAGTTTCATAGTTCAAAATGTGTTTGTCTCAAAGGATGGTTCACTTTAACCTTTTATATAAAAACTTACGTGTCAGTGCTTTGATTTAAAGGGCAAATTATTTGTCAAACCCACTGTCTGTAGTTAAGTCAGACCATATATTTTGTAATAAATTCAATGTTTTTTTGTTGTTGTTGTGACCTTTTTATCATATTGTAAGCACACTGCACTTTTTAACAGCATTTTCTGTATTCTAATTTGCTATTTAGGGATGCAGAGACATTTTTGCTTGATTCAAAGAAGGTCCGGGCATCAGATGGAGGGTGGCTGGTGTTTGACATCACAGCCACTAGCAATCACTGGGTTCTTAACCCACAGCAAAACATGGGCCTACACCTCTCTGTTGAGACTATGGATGGTAAGGCAATGACATAAGTTTACTATCAATAAATGCAGCATTTTGATAATTTAATTTTACAATATGTAATTAAATAAATATGTCTAACAATTTTATGCCAGCTTTTGTAAATGTTTTTGCTATGTCTAGTAATCCTACCTACAGGGTGAATAGATTGACGTCTTGATTCACTGATTATCAAGTGCTTGTCAGGTCTAAAAACAATGACACTTTCAAATTTTAAATACATGTCCATTTTGTTGGAACAAGAATTGACACTATAAATACATTCATTTAAATTACTTGATATTGCCAGTATTACTTTATTATTTATTATTTTATCTTAAATGATCATGTATATTTTTTCAGGCTGTTATAATACCAATATCATCTGGAACACTAGATAAAAATTATAGAAACCACTTTTTTATCTTTTAATTTATAAGTATTGTATCCATAGCATGTTCTTATAGAAAGCAATGTTTAAACTGGATGTATAATAAAAATACACAAGCAATACAAACTTTTCAGCCAAATTTGGAGACCAATAACTTTTAAGTAAAATTTAACAACAATAAATGTATATAATAATTGAAACTATACAAGCTTCATCATAACTATACAAGCTTCATCATAATATTTTTTTATTAAATACAAGTAAAATAGATAAAGTGATCTTTATGTTGATGCATTTTGTCTTTGTACATGTATAGGTCGAAGCATTAACATGAAGTCAGCTGGGATCATTGGTAGAAGTGGGCCACAATCCAAGCAGCCTTTTCTTGTCGCATTTTTCAAAGCCAGCGAGGTGTTGCTGCGCTCTGTAAGAGCCACAGGGGGGAAGAGAAAGAATCCTAGCAGGAACAAAAGCCGAACCCAACAGAAAACCTCCCAGGCTCCTAGGGCTGAAGGTATCATGTCATTAAAACTATCCACCAGACTGGACATTCCACTGTGACCACACCATGTTAACTACCTGCTTAAAAATGCATGTTTGTATTAAGAATCTATCAGCAGATACCACCAGTCTGACCCAGTGTTCTTTTGGGTTCAATCCTTCTGGCAGCTTGACATGCAGAGGAAATGTGCATGAGGGTTGGCTACTAAGCCCACCCATGCAGGGGTAGACTAAACAACATTTAATGGCTATGCGTTTGAACACTGATGGTGGGTTTTTGTTGTCTTTATCTAGATCAAAACACCAGCGAGCAGAAGCAAGCCTGTAAGAAGCATGAGCTTTATGTCAGCTTCCGTGAATTAGGCTGGCAGGTATGGAACACTTAAAAATAATAAATATTTGTACATATATGAGGTTTAATATTTATAGTGATATGTTGTATTAATTTAAAAATATCCTGTAATCTACATCTTTATCTGTATGTCTCTTTTCTCAAAAGGATTGGATAATTGCACCAGAGGGTTATGCAGCTTTTTACTGTGATGGAGAATGCTCGTTTCCACTCAACGCACACATGAATGCAACTAATCATGCAATCGTTCAGACATTGGTGGGTATTGTATGAAATACCAATGTTTTATTTTATTCATACACTACAAATGCTTTCTATAATTTTTCTATACTGTCCACAGGTCCATCTAATGTTTCCTGATAATGTGCCAAAGCCTTGCTGTGCACCAACCAAACTAAATGCCATATCAGTGCTTTACTTTGATGACAGCTCTAATGTAATTTTAAAGAAGTACCGCAACATGGTAGTCAGATCTTGTGGCTGCCACTGAAAGTGAAGACTGTAAAGTAATGGTAGTAGGTTTTATGAACATAGATTAAGCCTGTATTGGATACATGGACACATTAATAGTGGTTTTTTTAAACTAGACGTCTTATCCTAAAAAGGTCTACATTTTCATGGAAAACTGGTCAGCAGTGAAAACTGCTGCTGCAACACAAATCAGGTTTTATATCAGTTGAGGCTTTTTTGCTGTTGTACAATAAAGAAGAATCCAGTATGATTCAATGGTGATCAAAACTGCCAATTAGTTCGCCATAAGACAAAACAACCCTACATCATCACTGATCCACATGCATGACTCTTTATAGGCTTCTTTAAGCAAAAATCAGTATTTATTGAACTCAATAAGTACTCTGCACGATGTTCATAATTTTGGTTCCTGCGTATTTTGAAGTCACCTTCTGGTGTATTTCTTTATGCTTCATTAAGTACATGTTCTTTGTAGATTTGGACTTTAGTCTTTTATTTATTTATTTGTCCGTGTGATCACATACTGCCAATATAACACTCAAGTTTAAATTCTATGACTGTCCATTGCTGTTTTACTTGTCTAAGTGTTTTAGCAACGGTTTCAAAATATTATTTGACTGCAGTGTTTTAGGGTAAAAAGAAACAATTCCAAGTTAATTAAAAAATAATAATCATATAATTGAAAAACTTTCTACCATGTTTTCACTAAAGGGTGCAAACATTTTCCACATATGTTCAAGCTTGGGACTGGGGCTTGAAAATTATATACCGGTAATGACATTTAACGGGCTCTTGCTATTTCTCTAGTCAAGGTCACGCTAAATACATGCCTATATATGTGTATTTCTGTTTATTGATACTGTTTTTGTGGAAGTATTATATTTAACATTTTAGATCAAGAAGTAATTTTACATGATCATTATATCATTGTTTAAACAATCCATGTAATGGTGGCCTAAGACCCAATCATTATGTTAAAATAGTAGCAGTGTCTAGGCTCATTAGTATGAGAAAACATTTGCTCCAGTTATACACACAACAAATATCTGACTTTTGATGTACAGTGTTATGTATATACTAGTTCATGAATGCTATCCATATTTATTTATTTTGTTTTACTTCAAAAATGATACTGCTTATCTGAAAACTATTCAGTTCAGATAACAGTAACAAAAGGCTGGTAATGTTACATAAGGATGTTTGATATCTTATTCTTAATATTAGTAATTTAAGTAATATATTTTGCTAAATATATTGCATTTATTAAAACAAGTACAATGTGTTATTATTAAATATTTTTAAAAATATCACAGCAATGTAATTTTTTCTCTTTATTTTACTATTCTACCCCAGTTAAGTATGATACATACTCATTTATATTTTTGAGTCTTCCAATTAAGTTTTGCTATGATGTTTAAAACTGTATTCTATATGGCAAGGAAAGGACCCGGTTTAAAAGTATATTGAATAGCAAATTAAATAGCAGTTACATAATATGGTGTAAAAATTTGATTGCTTTTACATTTATTTGCTTGTAATTTTACTTGTAACACTGAAGTTTTGTAGTACAACCTTGCCTGTTAGGAAGGAAAATAGGAAGTTAGTTTCGCCACTTGGGGTTAAAAACAGAGTTTAGATGTTTGATTCCAGTGAGTAAAGGTTTGCAGGGAATTCCTGCAAAAGCCATGATTCAGAATGTAACTCTTTACATTCTCTTTATTAAAACATTTAACCAAGTGTGATCAGTTTGAATTAATCTTTAATGTTTTAGACATTAAAAAGAAAGAATAAAAAACTGGCAGGAAGTATTTAAAAACTGTGCAGTTAATTAAAAGCACTATTGTTGCCAGACAGATGTTGCACAGATTGAATTTAAAATTGAGGATTGACATGAGATGAATAGAAGAGGCCACCTGCTAACTTGCCATAAGGCTGCCTAGATGACTGAAATTCCTGTGGCCTGTTACCCTGCATGATTACTTCTGCTATTTCACAGTTCCTGCTATAATGTTTAATATTAGGAGATTCTAACCAATTCTGTTTAGAGTAAATGTCATTAAACAAAATTCTCAAATCTGTCATTAAAAATGCCAGAAATCGGCATCTGGTCACAAACTTCAAATGGGTTGACAGCTCTAGGATAAATAGATTTTCAAGATAATTAAATGTGCATGACTACTTTGCCAGTATAAAATAATATATTCTCTTTTTCACTGCTGCAGATCAATCATTTATTCTGTTGTGCCTCAAAATATCTAATGTTTTGCTCTCAACTGACATGGCTTTACATAGCGTCATAGCGTCACCACCCAGAAACAAATCACTATGTACCCCAACCAAAAGCCCTGGATGAATCGGGATGTCCGTCTCCTGTTGAGGACCCGCAACACTGCCTTCAGGTCAGGGGATGTACAAGCCTACAGTACAGCTAGGGCTGAGCTAAAGCGGGGCATTAAAAGGCCAAACACCAGTACAAGAGGAAGGTAGAAGAACACTTCTCCAATTCCAACCCCCGACGTATGTGGCAAGGACTCCAGATTATCACGGACTACAGGACCACCCCCCCACACATTTCCTCTGATGTTCTTTTCTTAAATGAGCTCAACCAATTCTATGCTCGTTTCGAGAGAGGGAACACAACAACCGCAAACAAGGCAGATGTGTTTGCAGACCATCAACCACTGACCCTTTCCCCCACTGATGTAGGAGCGGTGCTGAGCAGGATTAAGGTCCACAAGGCTGCGGGTCCTGATGGCATCCCTGGGCGTGTACTCAGAATGTGTTCTGAAGAGCTCTCAGAAGTGCTGTCGGACATATTCAATCTGTCCTTGGCTTGTGCTGTAGTACCGAGCTGCTTCAAATCCACCTCCATTGTTCCAATTCCTAAAATCTCCAACCCATCAAGACTGGATGACTACCGCCCGGTAGCTCTCACACCCATCATCACAAAGTGCTTTGAGCGGCTTGTTCTAGGACATCTGAAATCCTGTCTCCCCTC
>JAOTRQ010000027.1:838271-855981 GCA_028565875.1 Hoplisoma paleatum
AATTAGCCAATTACTTGAGCTGGTTGGTGAGAATTGGCACGGAGATGGGCAGCTTCTTTTACTTTCACTTTTGAACTCGTCTTGATGAAGGTGAAATGGCTTCAGGTGAAGATAAGAATAAAAAATACCTATATCAATTTATCCGACAAACTGAGTCTTAGATTTTATTGTATTAGTAATAAAGTAGTTGTAGTATAAATAGCCGAAATACGAACAATCAGCATAACAGGCCAGGATTTTAAAGATATTTTTAGAGAGAATTCTTTATGTACACACTCGGACTGATAACTTTTTTATGTTCGTTACTGTAATTTTTGTTTACTTGTATAACAGAGCAGACTGACTACATCTTATTCTCAACTGGAAATCTGCTAATACATTTTAATGCATTTAAACTCTCAGCAAACACTACTGATGTAAAGTTGGTTTGACATTCGACTTTGGATATTCGCCTTTTCCGAGTTAGGGAGTGTCTCAAAAGTTATAGTCTGTAGCACTGCTTTGGCACCAAATCAGCGGGGGCAACAAAGCTGACGCTAGGCGGGGCTCGGGTGGCATTGTTCCCCATTTTCTCATTGAGTAATGACTAATGACATGGAACTTATATATTAATATGAACCATATGTCCCCATAAGTCTGCCACACAGAGCTGGCAACATCCCAGCTAACAAAAAACATTTCCACAACTTTCAGTAATGTTATGTAAAGTTCTCCTACTGTTATGAGCAAATGAGCTTACTATCATGTTAATATAACATTCTATAAACGTTATGTGATCTTTATAAAATTGGAACTAAATTAGTTTTAAAAGTTGATTTTTGTGCACAATTTGTGTGCAGGATGGGAGTCGTCCAGAATGATTTTCAATGCTCTCTTTTGGCTTTGGCTGTGGTAAGTGTTCTGTATAGCAAGCAGCTACCATACCAGCTATGCAACCTGTAAGAATATTTTAAATTGTATAGTTATAAAAGTTTTCCATTATTTTGAGTGGGAATTTTATGAACCTGTAGAAAAAGTCCATGAGCATATTTCACCACTGACTTGGTATGAACTTCATAAACCTGACTTGTTCCACAACAGCAGGTTGAGGCGTGTCCTCAAAAGTTTCAAAAGGTGAGTTCATAAATCCATTGATGGTTCAAAATGCCTGAGGAGCTCCAAGGACAGACAAGTAGACCTGCAATGACCAAAGAGTCCACATAAATGTTAGAGAACCAGCATACATCTTTCATCGTCACAGAGGTTACAAAACAGCGGTTCGGTGACAAGGCTAAATAAACTAAAGACACACAAGCAGAGTATACTGATGCGACAAACCGCAGAGAAACTGCTTGCAATGGAGGAATCCAAGGAATGTCACTGTATGAGCAATTATGCTCCTTTACACCTTTTACTGAGGAGTGGTGTCCATCTGGCCACATGCCTGTTTGGTGGAGTGCAGCAGAATTGGACAAATATAAGACAAAAAACTCTATATGAGGTCTACAAGAATTATTCTTAATAATTTTTCCTTTTGGTTTGGTTTGTGCTCTGACATACACTGCCAAGTATTGCACATGCACTCATTTTAAACTGAAGTAGCAATGATTAATTAAATTGTGTATGTTGTTTTTTATAGAAAACAGTAGGGTAATGCAATATATTATACAACCTGTGTACAGATCAAATTTTTGTAGTTGTATTAAAACTGGACTGTTTTTGATGAATAGTTGTGAACAGCTGTCTCTCTTTTTTGTTTTTTAATCAGGCTTCCATGAGACATGAGACCACAGATCAAACAAACCAAATGTACTATGTACTAAAATTCAAACATCACAAAAACTTGAGGTATGTAAGTAGATAATATAATGCAGGGGTCACCAATGTGGTGCCCGCAAGGACCTCATGAGTCGCCCGTGGGCCTGTTCTTACTTACCAGAAAGCTGCATTAATATTTATTATATATTTATAATTTTTTTAATGATTAGAAATCATTTACATGATCAGCATTGTAGTTGTCATCAGAAACAGCAATTGACTTTCTATGTTTGTCATTAGTTATTTGTAGTTTGGATAATTTGTATTTAATTACTTTTGTTCTATCTCGGACCCGTGTGTGGCGGAGCGTATGTTTGAAACCACTGGGACTGTACGAAAGTGTTAGACGATGCACCGCTGAGAGATAAGTGTACTCAAGCAGTCACAAAGATTTAAGTTTAATAAATACTGTGTAAGAACGTCTCCGAGTGGTTAAAGCAAAGGGAATTACAAGCATCTTCACATAGATGAATATAATTAATTATTAATAGTTACATGTAATTAAAGGTTATAAATTTGTATCTAAGTGTGTATCAAACTGGTAGCCCTTCGCATTAGTTGGTACCCAAAAAGTAGCTCTCAGTTTCAAAAAGGTTGGTGACCCCTGGAATAGGCCTTCAGGTGGTCACGATAAACCTGCTTGTGGATCACCAGTCTTCATTTTCCACAGCTCATCATTGAACCATGGCTGATCTGAAAAAGAAAACTCAAGTGGACTCAATTATATTATGAAGATTAGTGTTATATAAATCAGCAGAAGAACAGCTCCTTCATTTCATAAGGGTAGCAGCTCCATAGAAATGGCCTTTTCAACCCGCACATCAACCTGCTGTGTTAGGTGTACACACTTTTTCAAAATGCGATAAATGCCGTTCTGTTCTATATTGAGCTGTCTCTATTAATATTTTATGCCAGGTTGCTGTTTCTTTTGTTTATTTGTGCTGCAAACTGTATTTCTTCTCCATAATGCGATTAGCGCCACACAAGTGCGACATCTCCTCTCAACCAATCAGAAAGCTTGGTCAGCTGTTTCAACTATCTACCAAAGCAGTGCCCTCAAGCAAGGAGTTTAGTTAGTTGTAATATTTTTGATGATTCTGAAGAACCTGTAACATCTACATCAGATAATAAACTACATCGTTTAAATAGACAACCACGACCGATGGCAAAATCACTATTCTAGTAAGTAAACTGCTCCAAAGATTTTTACCTGTAGCTGTAGATAAATTGATAATCTGATAAAAAAATATTGAATTATTTTCAATGGTTCTGCATTTAACTAAAATGAACATCTTGTCATTTGTGTGAATGTAATTTTTTTAGTTATTTGTTTTCTGTGGTGGACTGTATTAAAACATGAGATTAAACATAAACTAATGGATTTTATTTAACTGTTCATATAATGTAATTGAATGAATTATAATTTTATGATGAGAGTTCATGTTATTGTATATACTTTATGCTCTTTTGTCACTAAAATATCTTTGGAATTATAACGTCATATATATAATAATGTTGCGAGATTTGTCAGTTATAGTTTATAGTAGATTTAGACTGAGCCAACAATCTATGTTAAAAGGATAAGTTAAAGATTTATTAATTACTTATCAAAATGAATTTATAGCATTTTGGAAAAGAGCTCCTCTTATCTTTTTTTTAAAATCATGACACCTATTAGAGAGTAGGCTGGCCAACACCGCTAATCCACAGTTTTTTTAGGTTTTTAATATGTAGTAGGTTGTCAGGCTCTTTCATACACTTGAGAAGCAATAGCTGGTCCATGTCTTACCACAGAATTAATGCTGGTTTTGATAAAAAGGCATCAGAATCAGAGTTGCAGGGTTTGGTCATAATGTTATGCCAAATCGTGAAATATCTCACTGTCTAGCCAGGGTTTTAGTTAGGCATGCACTTTCACAAGTTTTTATTTATTTATGGTCCTGGCTTAGGATGCAAGAGATTTATTATTGATAATAAATGTAATCTGTCTTGTTGTTTTTAATCTGAATCATTTATATTAAATCTGATTAAAGTATGTATTCGGATGTGCACTGTTCATGAAAAAAAACCTGAAAATCTATGACAAGTGTAAGGGTCGATACACACGGGGAAACACACACGGACACACTTTGCGATGTGTAAATAAATTTTATTAACAATAAACCCCAAATTGCATCCCACTACTACTGTCAGATAACTTAGAGCAGATACATCTGACCTGGGGCCATGCCATACACACACTTCCGGTTCGCCTGCAGCACCACACTCACACGCATGCGTATTAGCATGCACCCACAGAAAGCCACCGTTACATATTCCCCCCCAACAAAAAAAGCTGACCCCAGCTAACAAGCTCACAAAGGTCAACACATTGACAACTATACATGGCAGTTAAGTCGGGCATAGAACACATAAAAACAACCTAAAAAAATGAAGGTACAGTCATAAAATCAAAACAAACCACATACAAAACGCAATCACAACCTACACTTTTTTTTACAATTACCCCCAAACACAGGAATTAAAACAAATTATTACAAAACATAGCAAACCATCTTGTTTAGCACCCCTAGCCGACATAGAACATATAACCCACCGACCTGAACTCGTTCCTTTCGCCTTTCTCACCCACAACCGAACCAAAAAGAGTAGACCACAGAATTATATAACAAACATGTACCCCGTAAGCAACTTCCCGTCAATGACCATCGCCGTGTACACTTTTACACCCGGCCCAGTCTCTGAGTATGATAACTATTCGTCTACCTGTTGCCATCCCTGTCAGTGGTAACCCTAGAACAAACCCTAGGCCTCAGATTGTATGTGTCAGTCAGCGGGATGTCCGCGGTGTCACCAACGTGTGCCAAACAATCCGGGCCAGTGTCAGCAGCACAGTCAATGCCCGTCCGGCTCCTCAAATCATACTTTGACGCCAATGGGGCGTCATTGTCCACAACAAACAGCTCGGCCAAGGGCTGAGATAACCCAACAAGGTCGGATTTGGAGCCCTGACCACAAACCTCAGGTAAATGCGCAATTCTTCTCGCCCCGTCAGATGCCAAGCCCTCATTGTCAGAGTCGCTCTCACCAACCTGCTGATCCCCAACTGTAGTAGAACTCTTACCGTCAGCACGGTGGGACTCAGACCACCTAGTACAACTTGGGCTGCGCTACCGACCAGAACGTGACTCTGCTGATGTTCACGTGTGGAAGGGCTGTAGGTTAACCACATGTACAACCCCCATATCCACACCATCCCCATCAGCAAGATGGTATTTGACCTCAGACAGCTTCTGCACAACACGGTATGGCCCAGCATAAACAAATGCCAGCTTTGCGGTCAAGTTGGCAACAGCATCTGCCAAAACATTAAGCACCTGCATTTCCGATCTCTCTGGTTACATCACAACTATCTCAAACTCAATATTAAGAAAACCGAAGTGCTATTAGTTGGTTCCAAATCACTACTCTCCAAACACCCAAACATCACTCTCAATATTGATGGTGTGTCCATTAAATCAGCCGAAGCCATCAAAAACCTCGGCTGCTCTTTCGACCAAATCACTCACTTTTGAAATACACATCAAGTCTCTCACCAAAACTGCATTCTACCATCTGTGCAATATAGCCCGCCTTCATCCAATCCTCAGTGACGATGATGCTAAAATGCTCATCCATTCTTTCATATTTTCTCATCTAGATTACTGCAACTCCCTCCTCTATGGTCTCCCTGTTAAATTAATAAACCGTCTCGAATATGTTCAGAACTCTGTAGCTCGAGTCCTCACCTCTACCAAACGCTCTGCCCACATCACACCCGTCCTCCAAAACCTACACTGGCCACCCGTCATCAGCAGGATTAAATATAAAATCCTGATTCTAACTTACAGGGCCCTCCATGGTCTCACTCCTCCATATTTAACTGAACTCATTCGTGTCTACTGTCCCCCTCCCAGTCTCAGATCCTCCAACTCCTCTTTTTTAACTGTCCCACACACTAATCTTGTCACGCTGGGTGGCAGATCCTTTAGTGGGAACTCTCTTTCTCCTTCACTCCATAACTCCACCAGTCTGTTTTCCTTCAAAAAACATTTCTATTTGCATCCCACTATTTCACTTAGTAATTATATTGTTTTTTATATGCCTGCCATGTAAAGCGTCCTTGGGATTGTGAAAGGCGCTATATAAGTGTAACTTTAAAATTATTAATATTAATATAATATTAATATTATTATTTAGCATCTGAGCGAGGATGAGTCTTAAGCCAAACTAGATCTCCCAGATGATAGGAGGCAGGCCGATGTTTGCTGTCATAATAATGTTTGTGACGTTTGTGGCTAGTTTGCAATGCGGCACGAGCATGTTCATGAGTCTCTCATATAGACTGTTCGAGGGCCAATGGAGGGGTCAGGTAAGGATCATCCACCCCACCAGAGGAGGGTTGGATCAGTAGGTCCACTGGAGTGGCCAGTATCCTCCCATACAGCATCCTGGCCGGGCTTAAACCCGTGCTTTCATGAGGTGCCGTTTTGAGGGCAAAGCAAATCTGTGAAATGTACTTGTCTCACGAATTATGTTTATCCCGAACATATACCCTGATCGCCGTTTTTAGGGTTTGGTTTACCCTTTCCGTCACATTCGTCTGGGGATGGTAAGCACTAGTTAGATGATGCTCAGTACCCACAATTTTCAGTAACTGGTTGAAAAATTCACTCATGAACGGGGTGTCTCTGTCCTAAATCAGGTACTTTGAAGCCCCATGGCGAGCAAACACCTCAGTTTGGAATTTGGTTGCCGCTACTTGCGCAGTGGCCTCCCTGACCGCACACACTTCGACCCACTTGCTGAAGTAGTCAACAAACACCAGGATGTAAGCATTCCCTAATGCAGTGCAGGGCAGAGGACCCGCAAAATCCTCACCAGCCGGGCAGGAGGACACGTATGTTTTTACGTCCTACCTCATCTTTGGCCAAAAGAAACGTAGTCAGTAGACAACGTCTTTGTAATGCCTAAATGACCAGCAGTGGGGTGATCGTGGAACCAACTTAATAGGGAGTCTATAATGGACTCCGGGGCATAAAGTTTAAGCTCCTTGAACGGATGCAGGCTACAGCTAAGTGTGCTATCCCTGTAAGTCCCTCATGCACCGCAAACTTAGCTCCCCAGTCATCATCAGCCTCGACACTGTCAGAATTTGCTAATTTCTTAAAAGAATTGCTAGGTCAGGATCATCACGTTAAAGATGCCCTAACTGTGCTTTATCAGTCAAATCCACCATGGGTTGGGTACGGGGGTCCAGACCCGCTATGACTGCATGCTCAGGAAGGAGATCAGTGGGCCCCTGCTCGGCATCAACAGGGTTCCAAGACAACACATCTGGCACCTGATTACAAGACCCAGGCTTGTAGACAATTCTCACGTCAAAATCCTGAAGCCTAAAGCACAACCTCGCAAGTCCCCAGACGGGTTCGGACGAGACGTGAGTCACATCAAACTACTGTGGTCTTTATACACTGTAACTGGCATTCCCTCAATATACGGCCTGAAATGCTCAAGGGCCCAAATTACCCCTAGACATTCTTTTTCAGTAGTAGAGTAAGGTTTCTCAGACTTGTGTAAAATGCGAATGGCAAATGCTACAGCCACCTCTTTACCATGCTCATCTTGCAGCATAAGCACTGCTCCCAGGCCCAAATCGCATGCATCTGTCTGCAGGTAGAAAGTGTGTTCAAAATCACGGAAACCCAGAATGGGTGCTGAGGTGACGCAACCTTTCAAGAAGTCCATCACCTGCTGGCAGCTCACATCTCAAAGAAACAAAGTGTCTTGTCTTGTCAGGGACAAAAAGAAGCTTGGCTTGCTTAGCGTAACTGCCTATGAACCGTCTGTAGTAGCTAGTTAGGCCCAAAAATTGGCGCATCTGTTTCACGTCAGTTGGAACTGGGAAATCTGTCACCGCTTTTACCTTGTCTAGGTCAGGAAGAATACCCTGGGGGGTGACCCTGTACCCTAGGAACCTAAGTTCATCTAAACAAAAATGACACTTGCCCAGCTTTAGTCATAGCCCAGCAGACTTGAGTCTAGAAAACACTTCTCTAAGATCGCAGAGATGTTGTTCAAAAGATAGCGACGCTATGACCACATCGTCAAGGAAAACCATGCAGCATTTGTACTGCAAATGGCTGAGAATCCCAAAGTGATTAAAAAATCGTTGGCCCTGGAACCAATCTGGTCGCAGCTCGTTGAATCTGCCAGACGCAATGGGGGGCCTGACCACCTCGTACATTCGATCTCCCCACGTGAGTTCCTGCACGCATATTTTTCCTGTGTGTCCCAGAAGGCTAACCCAGCGACTTGGCTTACCCCTTAAAAACCTAGGCAAATCAGACAAGATTTGGGAATCAGACAGCCCGAGATCGTGCTTATAGGAGCTTGCTGCACGAAGCCAGTTCACTTGAATGTCCAAATATTGGTGGCTCAAGCTTAGACTGTTGCAACAGTGAAGTCAATACTCTTGATGTGTTACACAAAATAGATGAATCAGACAAGAGATGTTCGCCCGAGCAGCAGTCACCATTGTTGCAGGCAATGGGCGACCCACGGTCTTCCTCGCCATCAGTCAAATTGTCATAATATTGCTCCATAACCAAGTAATACTCCAATATATATTAGCTACTCTAACAATCAGTAACTTACTCAAACAAGGTAAATGTTGAAATATAGCAGATTGAACCCAACGTTAATGTCCACTAGACAAATTGCTTTTAAGAGAATGACAAAAAATTAATTAACAGTACATACAATTTACACAAGCAAAACTCTCAAAACACCAGTTCGTAGATATGTGGTCTGCGTTTGAACGCTCCCAAGTTTATTCGGGGAAAAAATGTGTCCGGATCAAAAATTAGTCTGACTACGCAAACTCGCCATCCAAGAACAATGTACGTTCCAATGGTGATCCCTGGCGAGAGCACGAGCAAAGTGTATTTTGAAAGTGTATTTTATTAATAATAAACCCCAAAGATACAGATACATCTGACCCGGGGCCATGCCATAAACACACTTCCGGTTTGCGCGCAGTGCCACACTCACACGCATGCGTATTAGCACGCACCCACAGAAAGCTGTCGTTACACAAAGCCGTAGTAAATTGCATTACTATCGCGTTACGATCGCTCTCTGTCTCTCTCTCATTTTCTCCCTGTCACTTGGTTTATTTTGCTAGTGTCTGATTATAGTCAGTCAGTCAGAATGCATAAATCTGATCTAATTAAAATGCTTTTTTTCTTGCTGACACATGTGTTTGTTGTTGTTCGTGCTCGTGTTGTTTCTTTGTTGGAGCTGTACATCTCTAAATTATGTTTAATCAGAGAGATTATCTGGGTCACATTATTTCATGATGTTTAAGTCGAATTGAGAGTAAGTAATATTGGTGCATTTTGGAGCCTGTATTATGAGTGCACTTCTTTATAAAGTGTATTGCAAAACTGTATTATAACTTTGGACCACTCAGCAGCAGTCCAGTCAGTTTTGTCTTTAGCAAAAAAGAAATGCTTCTGCTTCTCGTCTTGCATATGCCTGTCGCAGCTGCAGTCCAGTCTTTGTAAATCTCCTCCATATTTTTAAATAGGTTTTGTTTCACAATTTATTTCAGGGTGTGGTTATTGCTTTTGCTTGTACAATTATTTCTACCTCATCGTTTCCTTTCCTTCATCTGTATATTAATGTGCTTGGACATAGAGCTCTATGACACAACCATGGTCACAACCAAAATCTGCTGACTTGACAGTGAAAACATGACCATTGACACCTTATACATGCAGGGCAAGAGACAAAAAGTCATTGCCAAAGAGGCTGGCTTTTCACAGAGCTTTATATCCAAGTACTCTATGTCCTATGAAGGCATTTGCATAAAACACAAGCCTTATGATAACTATCTCTGATACTTCAGTGCTGCACCATGACCCATCACTGATTCATTGTTGATAGAACCAATGCTATAACCACCATATAAGCACTGTAAAAACAGAAGTAAATAAGAGGTCCTATGCTGATCAAGTGCAAAGTTCAAAATTAAATAGACCATCCTAATTGTCAGCAGTCTCAAGTCCAAAGACCAGGGTCTGTCAGTGTTAATGTGATACTTATGTGATGACAGCTTTAGGGCATTCGAGAAAAAAATTCAAACAGCTTGCTGTCTTCAAGATGTCATCTTTCCTAGGGATGCCATTGCATTTCTCAACAAAACAATGCAAATTTACAAAGAGCATTGTGATAATTTCTTCATTTTCTCAACTTCTTTAGAATGTGATGCGGGCCTAAAATGTAGAAATGACTGTGTATTATGTAGAGCTTCTGGAAGAACACAAAAAATGATAACAGTGTTATTTAGTAGCTGTTACTTACGTTGTAGTTATTGCTTTAATATGTGCCTTTAGCTTTAGTCTGAATGATTTCAAATCATAAAAACTGATAAAATTAGGTATAGTTTTATTGCAAATGAATAATTTTCTAAAATTACCCAGCTAAAGGCTAAATTTAACCAAGTTCAAAAAACATTTCCCAGTATTTCTTTAGAGAAGAAAATGTGTGAAGATGGATTGTTGATTGTATGGAGCCATGATTCTAAAAGGAAAGTGGTTGAACTGTTACAAACACAATGGAGATGTGTTCCATGAGGGGTAGAAAATTTGAGTTTGCATGTGAGGTGTGGTTTGTGTGAGATGTAACAGAGCAGGAATGTTTTGGAATGAGTGCATGGGTACACCATGGGTAATGGTGCTCATAATTACCTTCCTATAGCCCTTGGGTTTGATTTCCTTTGTCTTTTGTGTTGAAAAACTTTCACATTTAACTTAAGAATGGTGCAATTATTATTTTTGTGAAAAATGAAATAAAACACTGTATTCACGTTGTTACACGTTGTTAAAATAACGAATAAAAACAAAACTTCACGTTGTTGCAATCATTTAATTGTTGGTGACAAACGGGTGCTAGGTGCTAGGCTGATTAAACAATGTGTTAATGATTAAACAATGATTGTAAAAGGAAACCGTAGCATCAGCACTACTGCTGGGATGGTGTTGCTGCGTGTAGTTGATGGTGAGATGACATTACTTACTAAATCATTGACAAAGAAGATTTCTGCTCTGTCCAGTTTATATCGTTTAATTAACTGAAAGTCATCCAACATTTCAAAGACTTTCTTCCACTCTTGGAAGGTTCGCACAAGTCTGTCTTTTCAGTGCTATATCTGCCCCCCGGCGATGACTCTTAAAAACTTTAGAGACCTCTGGAGCAGTCTTAAAGTAAGAGTGATTCTTAGACTTAACAGTTTTGATAACTGGCACTTACACTTAACTCGGTGATTAGGAGCAAATGTAAGAATTTTGAAGAAGTTTCACGCTAAGAAGTTTGATAAATATGGGCCCTGATCTATAAAGGGTTGGGAGAGCTGAAAACTTTGAAGTCTCAAATATGAATCACCTGTGTGTGTTTGATCCATTGAGACACTGAGTCCTTAGTGTTTTCTTTGCTATACAAAGAACCCAGGAGCACATAGAACATAGGACTCTGCAAACATGGAAACTCGTTAGCCCAGCCAAGTGACCTAGCAAGGTTTAATTAAACAATAATTAATAAAAATAAACCAAAGCTCCTTATGAAGTTGTCAATAATGGAAGCAGCCAGATGAGTTACTGTATAATATGGCATCCAATGGACACACTAAGTAATGTTCTAACTAGCTATGGATCAGCATCTGCCATTCTTAAAAGTGTTCAGGTAGTATAGTTTCCACTGTTCATGCTCACTGTACCCACATCTCACTTATCGGTGGAGGGGGAACCTGTAAAAGTTTCATGCAGAAGAAAGCCACAACACCTATGTCAATACCCCAGCAAAATCTTAGTCTACTGGGAACTGAAACAGTCGTAGGACTGTGTCCTTTCCAAAATGAAAACAGATCCCTTCAGTGGTGAAAGTGGATCAGAAGTCACATGAAAGTTTTAAGGAAAGTACACACCAGTGTCGAGAAACTATTTATTTATGTAGCTTGTAACTTCAAGTTTTACACTTTAAATAACATTTATGGCAGGAGATGGACATTCATCACACAAGTCACATCAAACACAGTTATGGATAATCTTGTATCTTCAATTTGCCTTACCTGCATTATTTCGGACTGTGGAAGAAAACCGGAGCACCCTAAGTAAATCCATGCAGATAAACTCTGGAGGACAAACTCTGTACAGAAAGCCTCAGGTGTACCTGGGAATCGAACATGGGACTTCTTGGTATGAGGTGACAGTGCTAACCAGTAAATAAGTGTGCCACCCATGTCAAAGTACAGTAACCAAGAGTTTATAGAACGATCCACATGTTGACTAAAATACACTGGTTCTAGTGTTGTGTAAACCTTCCTTCTCCTTTCTGTGTTCTCCTTTCAAGGTACAATTACCACAAAGCTTAAGCTGAGCCAGATGAGGTCTGGGGATAATGTAGTGACCCAATACAGCATGGAAATTCGACCAGATGCTTGATTTCTTAACTACCTCACAGGCTTGTTCTGAAGACAAAATACTGGGCATCAATTGTTACCCAAATTATACATTAGGCATTAATGGGGCAAACTATAACAATAAAACGATTGATCCAGTTCATTTTTAGCTTTCGACATTTGGCTGGATTTCATTGGCTGATACTGGATTAGTTTGATTTCAGCATGTGAAAAGGAATAGCTTTTGCAAAGTGGTAAATGCTCGCTCATCCTTAGTTTTTAGAATGAGTAGATGACCTAAATAAGGGAACAAATGCATATTAATATATTAAATTACGTTTATATGAATGTAAATAATTTTTAGCAGTTAAATATAGACAATAAAATATCAAAAAATCTGAAATAAATAAAAACAAAAATACAATAAATACAAAAATAAATACAAGACAATTAACAGTACAAGCATTGGTGAAAACCCAGTCCAGTTATAGCCAAAATTCATTTGATTAGGGTTGCCTGTTGTGAGATGTATTTCCATACAGTTGGTGACGCAAGTGAGACTGAGATTGATGCTCATCCTGGTTTTGACGAGTCTTTCTTTAGAATCATGACACAATTGGTTGCCAAGTATTGCTGTATTATTAACAAAATAATCCCAGATAATATTCCAAAACACTGATATGTATATATGTGAGCACCCATTTTATCTTATACTGCACACCAGCATAGAGAGCCTGAACTCCCCATTTCCAATAATAATAATAATAATAATAATAATAATAATAAATTGTGTAAACAATCATTTTAATAAACGAATCATAAATTGTTAATTTACATACAGCAACCATTAGCTGGTGCATGTAGTGGTTACTTGTCTGTTAAGGAAAATTAGGGCAAACATCATGTAGAGTGAACTAGGCACAAGTGTGAATGTGTTTGACTGTGTATCCTCCCTGCATCACTCTAGATGACCTAGCCAGAGTATTTCCACACCCTTTGGAAAATGAGCAATGGTACAGGCTTTAGTACTCCACTGAACATTATTAGAATTACCAGCTCAGTCAAAAATATAGTTAAAAAATATGTTCTTAGAAGAATGAGGGATACCAAGATCAATTATTATTTCTTAACATTTTGTTTTTAATTATTATTTAATAACATGTACATATAATTAACTATTATAAAATTCGTTTCAAACCACTTTATAAAAATATAGCAGAAATTAATTTTGTCCAGTAACTTTAAGTTGTATCTGTTTAAGTTGTATCTAACATTTTGCAAGCATAATTTTTTATAAACATTTAAAATGCTAAAATTTAGTTTTGATTTACAGGATTTCTAAAAACCAGTGACTTACATATTCAGGATCTGGTCAGTCCACCCCACGCACATCTGTTATCAGAAAAATAAAGTAAATTTGCAGGAATCTTTTTGGACCAGATCATCATACAGCCTGATTGTTAAACAAGTGTCCTAAAGCATTGATGTTACTTTATCATTGCAGAATAGACACATTGTTAGCTAAAATAATGAGAGATTCTGACTAACCAAAACACTACTTTCATTTTGCATGTAAATACAAATGCTATATGAACATGATATATTGGTCTTCTTTATATGGAGAGTGCTTAATATTTAATGTCAATTTAACTCATTTAGACCTGCAGTATTATAAACTTTGCAAAGACTAATTTGTAAATGTGCTAATTTCTATTTTGCATTATTGGTTTAAGGGTCCTACGAGTTATGAAACAAAAAAGTAGACCCCCAGCGCTGAGCCACATGATCCGACTGGTTGTCTGTCAAGACATGGGACGATGCTTGCCACAAATTAAAGCTATTAATGGTGCTCAATAACCATCACACCATGTGAAAGAAGGTATTCTACAACAAACATAAAAGTCTTTAAAGGCCACCAAACATTAGAAATTAAGCACCAAACATGAGACATTGGAAGGTGGGAGAGAGTTGTGTTATCTGTAAACATATTCTTCACTAGCATGACAAGGAGATTTTATCTGAGATGTTTTCTATGTGGTATAGTGTCACCATGATTTGGAGTGTCAAACTGCACAAACTGCAGCAGGCACACCTTTTTACTGAGGACCCTCATCTGTATAATAATGACTAGGTTTTTCACAGGACAATGTAGCAGATCAATGCTTACCTGACAAAAGACTTTTTTTATAACATAACATCACTTTGGACCATCCTGTGTGTTCCCTAGACCCTAAATTTTAGGGATTGATGGCAAGCTTGATATAAGTTTCAGACAGTAGATGCCCTTCATAAAATCTTCAGAAACTTGAAGCAAATGTTCCTACTAGCCTTCTCTATTAGCCTTCCACCGGGTCAATTGACTGCTCAAAATCTTTTTTGTCTTTTTGTTAGCATTTTGAAATTCTACTTAAAACCTTAAGATACAATAGTGGTGGTTTCAAGATTTTGAGGATTTGGTGTATAACTAAATTCATATGCTATTAACTTCTGTAGTTCTTAATCATAAGAGTAGTTAAATACAAACCTACACAAAACCCCTAGACCCCACATTCACCTGCACGGTGTTGTATAATATTACCTAGATTGGCCTAAAGGCAAAAGGCTTACCTCTTTGAAGTAAAACTCAACAGCTGGTATTAGTCAAGACAAATGTCGGTGTTTTGTCCTTTAAGCTGCAAACCTTTTTGTTGAAAAGAAACACTAAATGGTTGGGTAGAAAGGCAAATCCAATTATGTTTGTTGTAGCTAGAAGCAATTTTGAATCCCACCTGTGAACAGCCCTCGGATGACATTAAAACTGGTCACTGAGCAAAGCAAAAGGTCATTAAATTAGAAAGTGTATACAAAAATATACTGATGCAGATCTTTCTCTGCCCCATTTTCTGTTTTCTTCATGGATTTGCGATGCCCCCCCAGCACAACCCAACTATTTATCTGGGCAATGGAGTAACACTACAATGTAGTGGCTAACTATCTACAGATCAATTCCTAGTCTTAAATACTGTAGTGACATGCGTGTGGAAGGAAACTAGAGCACCTAGAGGAAACCCACACAGGCACGGGTAAAACAAACTCCAACACCCAGGGCCCAGAGCACCTCACTGGGGGATTGAAACCCCAGTTTCAATCAGACCCTCTAAGTCACCATGCCCACTAAGCCACTACCCATGATTTTTCTAATAACATTTCAAAACATTAATTCTACCTCTATATTAGCCCAAAGTTGGTTGTACTCTGGCTTGTTCTTACTAAATACATTATACTACATTACTGAACATGGTCTAGATTAGGTATTTAAGATTTAGTATTTAATAATGAATATAACTAGTGCTTTTTAATGTATTCTAACAAATTTGTAGATTTTTTCTTAGATAACAAGAGCATTTTAGTTAACCGAGAGAGTCGAAGACCCAATGAACCCCTTAACATTTGCTAAGCTTTTGATTAGTTTTGTTGTTCTAAGACAAGGACATTAGTCATTTAAAAAGAAACCCAGACTTTGGCCTAAAAGTGTCTGTGTCAAATGTCACTCATTCAAACTTATTTCACCAACCAGCATTTGAGCCTAATTTACATTTTTGGGTTAAAAATAGTTTTATTCAGACAAGGTTCAGACACTTTTGCTTGCCATTGTTTTCCAGTGGATTACATTGCACTCCTTCACTGTTGAATTGGAAACTGGTTCTCACAGTACATACTTGCATCTTTTTAAGCAGAAGCTCAGCCAAGGGGCTTCCTTAAACCCCTCTATTGTTAACACCTGGGCTCTGAAGAAAGGCCCATTCACAAGTAAATTGTGGTCCGGCTTTACAGAGAGATTTTATAACAGTGCACAGTTGACATTGGCAGGAGTGGCAGGGCTGGCTATGGAAAATTTGCAGTCTGCTCAATTCGCAGGAGATCAATCAAAGAGGCGTGTTTCCCTGAAGCTGGAGATTTCCGCTAAAATGAAGGTAAGGGGGCTGTAAAATAAGCTGCTTGTGGTTTCAGCTTATTCTAGACCCGAGGATCCCCAGAAGGTCCTCCGTTTTTCATTGACTGTACACAGAGTCCCTTGTAATACTGTCAATCTTATGAATAAAGTGCTTAAACCTGTGAGCTGCTTCAGTGTCCCACTCCTAACGTTCCCCTCTTGTTAATATGAGATTCTCTTATTTATTCTTTACACAAATTCGGCTTAATTCTTATAATAACTATGCACATCAGTACCATCAAGCAAATACACTGAAAACAAAGCAAGGCAACATTTAGCAATGAGCTTTTTTGTTTAGACAGAAGTTAGCTTGACTACAAAACCTTACTTCGTGTAACAAATTTAAATTAGTGACAACACTGACTGCAATTGCATTTATTAAAAAACAATCCACACACATTTATTTATCCTATCAACCTAAAAGTAACAAAAACGTAGCGCTTACCTACAATATTGTTAAGGAGTAAACATGTGAACTTGCTTATTCAACTAGCCACAATAAGAAACAGAGAAGTAATGTCTAAGCCAGGGCAATCTCTCAGACTACTTTCCCTGGCTTCTGCAGTTGGTTGAGATGAGTGGTTGTTTTGTATGTGTTTATTCATTCTTCAAACAGATTAAACCAGTCATTGACAGTTTATTGTTCTTGACTGTTTTAGTTGGTATTCCTAGCTTGAAAATCAAATCTGGCATATGGTTAAGACTGTTTCGATCAGGATGAATTATGGACATTCCTCAACATTCGCAGTGTGCCTGTTGGAGTTTCTAAGATATTTTTGTTTGTCTGAGTTGATGTATTGATGCCACTGTTTTGCTTTATGTTAAGTATTTATTATAATTAGAGCTTGTCTAGCTATCAGTTTGCTGAAAACTAGACAAAACAGCACACAAAATAGCCTTTAAATATTTGAAAACTTAAAGATCTAAAGCGGTCTGGTAAAAGGCTTTTTTTTAGTATAATATAGGAAAGAATTTGTGATACTTGGACACATATACAGTAGTTTTAGCTTTAACTTTGTATGTTATCTATGTCACATTTATTTTAATTATTGAGTTTGGGTACTTCAGCTACACTGATTGTAAAGAGGCATAAGAAATAAATTTGGCAATTCAATTACTAATATATTTTCTTATGCAATTGTCCATTTGGTCAAAAGAACACACTAATGTTGGACAAAAAACACACTGATCTGTGAGGATTACTGGGGTTTAAATAAGTTTTTTGTGTGCAGGCCACTGGAGTTCCATATCATCAAAATTGTCAAATCAAGCCATGTGCTTGTGCATATAGAACTGCATGGCAGAATTGCATGGCCAACCACAACCATCCAACAACGACGATGAGGGCTTACCTAGAGGAGATTAAGCATCTGGAAGATTGGTGTCAGAACAACAATCTCCTCCTGAACGTCAGTAAGACAAAGGAACTGATAGTGGACTAC
>JAOTRQ010000027.1:859715-873233 GCA_028565875.1 Hoplisoma paleatum
AGTTTGAGGTGTTTGGATCACACATAAGAACATTTGTGAGACGCAGAACAACTGAAAAGATGCTGGAAGAATGTCTGACACCATCTGTCAAGCATGGTGGAGGTAATGTGATGATCTGGGGTTGTTTTGGTGATGGTAAAGTGGGGGATTTGTACAAGGTAGAAGGGATTTTGAATAAGGAAAACTATCACTCCATTTTGCAACGTCATGCCAGACCCTGTGGACAGCGTTTGATTGGAGCCAAATTCATCCTGCAACAGGACAACGATTCGAAGCACACCTCCAAATGATGTAAGAACTATTTAAAGAAGAAGCAGACAGCGGGTATTCTGTCTGTAATGGAGTAGCCAGCGCAGTCACCAGATCTCAACCCTATTGAGCTGTTGTGGGAGCAGCTTGACCGTATGGTACGCAAAAAGTGCCCATCATGCCAAACTAACTTGTGGGAGGGGCTTCTGGAAGCATGGGGTGAAATTTCGCCAGATTACCTGAACAAATTAACAGCTAGAATGCCAAAGGTCTGCAATGCTGTAATTGCTGCAAAGGGAGCATTCTTTGATGAAAGCAAAGTTTGAAGTAAAAAAATATTTTTTCAAATAAAAATCATTATTTCTAACCTTGTCAATGTCTGGACTAGTATTATCCCCATTTATCTGCAAATTGTGGGCAGCACAGTGTTTGTTTCCTCTCACTACCAAAGACATTCAGCCAGGTTCATCGAAGATACTGAAATTGTCCTGTTTGTCTCTGTGCCCTGCAACAGACTGACAATCAAGTGTTTGGTGTATTCACACAGTGTGTCCCACTGTGATCATAAATAGGGTTAAGCGGTGGTAAAAGTAGACAACGAATGGATGGATCTCCAATTCGGTCTTACCTCACTTGAGACAATGATAGTATACTCTTAATATGTGTATTCTCTGACAAATTTCTGATAAGCAACTGCTTCTTATCACCTGTCAATGTTTGGTTTCCAGATAATACTGTACTACATATGGAGAAGCAACATCAAATTGTCTAATTTTATACACTTTAACTTTCTATTCTATTTACTTGCACCCAGACAACCAAATCACACTTTGAATAAACATCTCAAAAAACATATGCACATCTGAAAGCACATAGTAAACTCACACTAAAACTCTCTTGTGGTAACCTTAAAACCAAAATACCAAGAAGATATGAACAATTAATTACATATCCAGTTGCAGAAAATTAGTGTTCCCATCAAGAAAATCGTAGATTTAATATTGTTACTTCAGAAACATAACTTCTGAAAAATCTTGATTCTGAACAATGGAGCTAAAGTTTTGTTCTTCATGTTCTCATTAACTAGTGCTGATAGCTTAGCAATGTGTACATAGCTGTCTAGTTAGTTTTGTAAGGTACCATCTGTCTATGCTGTCATTTTAGAGAGAGATGCCTCTACCCACTTCAGCTCGCCCTGGAGTCGAAAAACACCAAGCTGGCGCAAACGGCTCTCTTGGGAATGCAGGTAAGGCAGCACAATATTCCTAATTCTCAGTCAATGTTTCTGATTTTAGCATAATGAGAAAATTAAAGCCTAATTACAAGAACTTAATATTTGAAGTGGGTATCTTAGAAGTTTAGCACTGTATGGGTTTACTTTGGGTGCTACAATTTCTTCCCACAGCTCAAAAACATGCACTAGGTTGATTGAAGATATAAAATTGTCATGTAGTTCCCCAGAGGACTATGGGTTGGAGAAAGACCTGGTATCCTACATAAAAACACGGATCCACAGAGCACCCAACGATTGGATACGACTGGAAACTGAGTAAAAGTTTTTGTTGAATATTTTTCAGAAGATCCTCATTGAAGATCGCTTTGTTGCAGTGGAAGCTGAAGTACCAGAGAAACAGCTGTTAAATCAAATGCTGGAGGCTGTTAGCATGACACCAACCCTTCATGAAGACTTGCAGGTTGAGGTCATGAAGGTCAGTCATATATCTCAATGTAGACTTTTGTTTTTATTTTTTAAGTTATAAATTAAATACCTAAACTAAACACTCCACACTTCGTGTAACTCAACTCACCTGACACCACAACATACACAGACACATGGGTTACACACACATCCCATATTCCCCGTCTCTGTGCAGGCACCATAGATAAGCCAGCAGAGCTCATAATTGTCCCACCTTCCAGTAGCAGAGCTGAGATTCAATTTCACGAGATTTGCTAGGCATTCACTCCAATGGCAATATTAATCTGTGTATTTTTTTAGGTTTTGCTGTGTGTCACCTACTCCTCTGGCTTTGAGATGACTGGAAACAACATTTTAAGAATTGCTGAGGTAAGAATATTACAACCCCAAAACAACATATCCCAACAATAATAAAATTACTGTGTTGTATTTATAGTGTGGACGATTAATTTGCATCCCATGCAAGCAGATAAGCAATTTCAAATGTTATTAAAATTTTAAGTAACTGGAAACCTTAGTCTGAGTTTTATTTTATATGTTTAGAACTTTTTGTCTGGATTTAAACATACACATGAAAACTGAACCTTGCAATCACAGCCACTTGCAACAATCACTTGCAACTACAGCCAGAACAGATCATTTTATCACTGTTCATACAGGCACATCTTCCATTGACAAATACTAACATTTAAACATGAACACTATCATCAATAAAATTAATGTATGGTTCCCCTGAATATCGGTCATAATTGCATTTAAAGAAATTATTTGAATTTTTTAGCTTCAGAAGCAGCCATGGTACATGCGATATTTGAATTCTGCAGAAAAATTCAGACTAGCACAATTTTGTTCATAGCTCTAACGGCTACAGGGAAAAAATGTGTCCTGAAACCTGGTCCATTATTGTTGCAGACAGTACCAGAAACCTTAAAAAATTCAAACCGCCAGCATTAAAGAAGTAATAACAGTAAAAAATTGGAACAGTAATCTTTGCCATTTGTCTTAGTTGTGATAGTAGGTAACAAAAATCGTCAAATTCTCAAATGGTTGCGTGTGGCGCGGCTGTTGCGTTAAACCCCCCAATGATGTTCTTTATGTACATTCATGGACGCTTTAATTTATTAATGTCTGGATGATTTGCAGCTGTGTATCCAGATCTACACATTGAGCTGCCATCAGCGCAGCATTAACACTGCAGTGAGAGCTACACTAAGTCAAATACTTGGGGACCTCACCCTTCAGCTGCACCAGAGAAAGGATGGTTCGGTAGGGCATTCATAAACACTCAAAGAACATGAACAAACACACAATTGCAAAATTACAAAATAAACTAGGTTGTATTTTTTTCAGTCAAAATATTTTGGATGATTTGTTTGACAGTTTCACAGTACACAACAGTAACTCACTGGGAAACGTAAATGGCCATGTAATGTTGGTGAAGGGGTGTGGTGAATGGAAAAGTTTGGATTAAAAAAAACATTAATGACAACAAAATTGTTGGATAAAAGGAATGATTTCAAGTCATGCCACTGATCATTATATTTAGAATTGACATTGTTACGACAGGATGGTTCCCAATATTCAACAGCACCTCTTATAACAGTGTTTCATTCTTCATTAAACATTACAACTTTAGTAAGACGGTCCTCGACAGTCCTAGGTCCTTTGGGGCCTTGTACTCATAAGGTTTTTTGTCTGGTATTTTAAACTCATGTTGTTTCTACTCCTTTACTGTAATTACATGTCACTGTTTTAAGTGCTTTTGTTCTTTGTTTTAGGCTGCAGATGGATTGGAGTCTTCAGTGCCAACATTCCAGCGCAAAGGTATGCTTGTTTATATTGTATTTTATCTCATAGGTGTTCAATTAGTTTGAATTCAAGACGTTTCATACAAATGTCTCAAAAAATCAGGCCTCTTTGCACCTCGCTTAGTATGCAGTCATGCTGGAAATAAAAACAACAACATTGCCACAAAACTAAAATCATATAGTGTGTCTCTGAAATGCCTGACTTATTAGCAGACTGTTCCCATACATTCTACAACTGTTTTGTTGTATGCAAAGTAAATATGTTTGTGTCTGTATCTAGAAGTATCTCCCACCATAGCAGCTCTGTATGATGATGTGGTGAATATTCTCACTTTGTTTTGTGAGAAACTGGAGTCTGTTTACAGGTAAAGTCGTACTGTGTACACTGAATAGTATATTTTGTAACCACATATTTTGTAACCACACTTAGTATTGCAAATATGTTCAATGAAATGTTTTTTTTGTGATACTAGGGTATCAGTTTGCTACAGTTCGCATTGTTATTATTCTGTTTTGTTCCTAAATAGTGAGAACCAGCTGCTGCAGTTGCTGTATATGGAGTGCATTTTAGCTATGCTCAGCAACTGCCCTCCCACAATGCACCTTCACCATACATTCACAGATCTTGTCTGGTAAACCCCTCCTTTTCAATTACAATTGACTAAACTAATGAATTTGTTTTTAATGCATGCATTCCAACACTCCACAATCCACTTTAGTTCTTAACTTCTCTATATTTGTAGATGTTTGAATTGTTGTTGACTTGGTCATGTTGTTAAAAATCTTAATGTATTATGTTTAAATAATCTGTTCAGGAAACAGCTGTGTCCAGTTTTGGTGGTGATTATGGGAAACCCTGTGAATGACAAGACCATCACTTCTGCTCATGGCACTTTATCCCAGGAGGTTGATATTACAACAGGGTTAGGGGTAAGCGATCAGGGGCGAGGTTCTGGCTGCTCTTCCAGTGCACCCGCCATGATCGGGCCTGTGATCCGCACCATCTGCTACATTGCAGCTGAGCTGGTACGTCTTGTAAGCTGTGTGGAATCCATGAAGCCTGTGCTCCAGTCTCTATATCATCGCATGTTACTCTACCCGCCACCACAGCACAGAGTTGAGGCTATGAAGATCATGAAAGAGGTAAAAGTTTTACCTTTTTTACTCTTTTTTTGGAGGAGTTTAGGTTCTAATATACAATCTTACCCACAGATACTTGGAAGCCCACAGCGCATGTTTGACCTGGCTGGCCCATGTGTGTTGGAGCCTGAGATCAGGAAGAGATCCTTCACTAAAAGAAAGTCATATCTTGACCTTTTTAAACTGTAAGTGTGAAACTCTGTGTCTGAGGTGGTTTTATGTGTAGGCATTATTTTTTCTAACTTCTGTACTGATGATCTTCCTTTCGTTTGTGTAATGCTTTTTGTATGATGGTACAATAACAAGACCCTCTATTTTCTAAGTTGTTGTCTCACCCAAGGTCATTGTTTAGGGATTTATTGTTGGGCATTTCTGTGTGGATTTTCTCTGTCTAATCCGGTTTTCTTATACTCTAGTAAAAGTAAATGCCCTGGAATTGTTTCGTGCTCTGTCTAGGATGAACACCCGCTGTTAAACATAAACTAACATAAACTATTTAAAAACACAAAAGCAAAAACAGACTAAACAAAATACATTTCCTGTCAACAACAAAACAAAAGTTTCTATCTATGTATTCGTTTATCGTCCGTTTTCCCATTTCCGGGGTAGGACGTTAATGTTTGGAGTTTTCCGTCCGGATGCCCTTCCTGATGACAACCACAAGTAAGTGGTGGGATCTTGTGAGACTACTGGACAATTTCACATTTCCGATCAACCTAGTGCATGTTTTTGGACTGTGGGAGGAAACCGGAGTACCCGGAGGAAACCCACGCTGACACTGGGAGAACATGCAAATTCCACACAAAGTCCCCAGCCCGACCCGGGGAGAGATCGAACCCGGGACTTCTTGCTGTGAGGCGACAGTGCTAACCACTCAGGCACTGTGCCGCCTAACAACAAAACTAAAGTAGCACATCTAATGAATCTAATGGCACTTAAATCGTGACCTGGTGGCTGTTGGGGAATCGAACCAGCAACAGGCTGATCACAAGCTCAGTTCTTTTACCCCCTGGCCACAGCTGCTTTTGCCTTAGGTTACAAAAGTTCATATCAGATTGATGACTCTAGTTCTGTTTTTTCAGGGTGATGGATGGCATGGCAGAGGCGTGCATGAAAGGAGGTGTTGAGGCCTGCTATTCTTCAGTTTCTTGTGCTTGTGCTCTTCTTGCTGCCTTGGATGAACTCAGCCAGGGAAAAGGACTAAAGCTGGACCAGGCACAGCTTTTGCTCCATCGTTTAGATGACTTGAAAGAAGGAGCGGAGTTAGAGCTAAACGAGGCTGAGTTTTGCAGGCAGCGGTACCTTCTTTCATCTGAGCGAGCTGCCTGGGAGTCTGGCCTTTCTCAGTGCAGCTCAGAAATCAGCATCAGTGTCACTACAGACACAGGACAAACGACCTTGGAAGGGGTCTTGGGTAGAACCACTCCAGAGGAAGGCATGTACGATGCACATTTATCTTCACCCTTGTTTTGTGGCGGTGCAGCAGGGGAAAGTGGTGCTCCACCAGATGTGGTGCAGCGCAGCCATACCCTGGCCTGCCCTGACCTGACAAACTTCCTGTCGGTGGAGTCCCGCACACGTTCACACGGCTCTAGATATAGCGAGAGCAACTTCAGCGTGGATGAACAGGAGCTCTCGCACACAGAATTTGACTCATGCGATCAGTATTCCATCGCCGCAGAGAAAGACTCCGGACGATCGGATGTCTCTGATGTGGGCTCGGACAATGGCTCATTGGCTGATGATGAGCAGACGATGCGTCAAGGCCCCACCCACTGTTCGCTGCGCACTGCTACACTCTCACTTAAGTTGCTGAAGAATCAGGAAGCAGATCAGCAAAGTTCACGCCTGTTTATTCAGTCACTGGCTGCCCTTCTTCCACGTCTACTTGTCCTGCAGTGCCCCGCTGATGTAGATGTAGCACTACAAACCTTTTCTTCCACATTCTGCTCTGGCTTACAAACAGGTTTGTGACATCACGTCTAATTTCTGGGTTCAGGTGTCTTCACAACACAAGTTATTACCTGTTGGATACTGTGGGTTAGATTATTATTACCAGCTTCTACTTTTTATGGCATTTTCGAACACATGCACCCTCCCGTGGCGCACACAATGTCTGGGTAATTTTACTTTCTGTCAATGTGTGAAAATCCTTTGTCAGCTTCTCTCCGATTTAAAGGAAATCATAAAAGACCATAATAAGTAACTAAATATTTATTCTGTGCATTTTCAATAATAAAAGCTTAACTGATACTAATAAAATCTAATATTGTAAATCTATCGAAGAGCAACAAGGCATTCATCAAGCCAGGATAGAACATGAAAACGAAATTACATTTATCAATGCTTATGTGCATTTTGTTTTTATTTATTGAGTGTGTATTCTTGTCCAGGCGTCGTCAGTTCTCCTGGCGTTGAGGCTAGTGAGAATCTAAGCTGCCAGGCTCTGATGAATGCAGATGGGTTATATCTGGTGTCTTACTACGCCCTGCTGCTCAACCTCAAGCTGTACACTTGTGACTACTATCTACAGAAAGTAACTCCTCATTTTATCACTTTGGTAAGGAAAGGAGCTTTATCTCATTTAGTCAATTCAAGATTAACAAGCTTACAAATACTGGTGTTTGTGTTTACTTTTAGATATTGATGACATGTCACAATAACATTAAATAGATCGTTTTAAAAACTAATTTTAAAAAGGCCTTTTTCATTGGTGCAACAGTAATTGTACTGAGATCTCGTTCTGTGAGGTCTGACAATAAAATCTTTGTCCTTGTAGAAAGAGTTTGTGCATCAGATCCAAAGCAGTGGTGTATTAGTGGTGCTCTCTCAGGCATGGATAGAAGAACTCTACCACCAAGTGTTGGAGAGGAACCTGCTGGCTGAGGCTGGGTACTCACTGGAGGATCACTCGCTCTCGCTTATTACTATGCTCACAGGTATTTAGTCTAGAATGTTATTATCCCCATGTGTATACAAGGAAAGTGTAAAGATGAATTATGGTTTGTTGCATTGTTTTGATATTTATGTAGTTCATCTAGTTAATTGAAACATAAACACACTCATGATTGTCTGACTGACAACATTTAAACAGATTGTAAACAACCTGTCTGCCTGTCTAGTTTGTACTCACTCATACATGTCGATTTGCAAATTATCTGCAACAAAATTGCTTTAATCCCAGAATTAGTTAGGCGATTTATTGTCCATAGATGCTTTAAGGCTGAATTTGCTATATATGCGGAACTTGATGCTGTGCCCCTCCAAAACACCTTGTTAACTACTACATATTGAAAAAACATAGACCACATGGTGGTGCATGATGAGTATCAAAATAATGGTGTGCACACTATTAAAGTCATTTCTCTGGTGGTACATTGAAGTTTACAATGTTTTGTATAAAATTTTCCATTTAAAATCATTTGTTGTTGAATATTGATCTGCTCCAATTCCTACAAGTACCTCTCTCGCTTGTAGCCATATTAGAGAGTAAACACAAGTGTGAAAGACATCCTCAGAAACGCAGATCCCTCTAGCAATGTGGCAGTGAATTACTTAACGGTACATATGACTTTGAAGCAGAAATACAGAATGAAATCATTGCGACATAGTAATTCATACACATGCATTAAAGTTCTAATAAACATTGTTGTATCTTCACTTCAGTTATTTGATCAGCTCATTTGATTGCCATTCATCACTCTCTTTCTCTTGCTCTCAGATATAGATGGCCTTGGCAGTAGTGCTATTGGAGGTCAGCTGATCAGACGGGCCACTTCACAGTCTCCTTTTAAGAGTGATAATACCAACAACAACAACACTGTGCTGGCAGGTACAGCATATGTTTTTCAGCACCTCCCATGTGTGTTTTATCAATTTAGTGTGTGTACAGAATAAGTGGGTGGTGGGTTTAATTCTTTTTTTACAGCTATTACCATAAACAGGAATGCCCTGGAAAGTTTGATAATGAATTTGTACAGTAAAGGATTTATCTATCACTTTCATTAAAAAAAGTAAAAATGTTTTTTGTTTTTTTGCTGGGCAGTTTGGCCAAACTATGTATAACTGTAGTTTTAAGAATCTGGCAGTTTCACACAATACTAGGTACCTTTCTGCGTTTATTATATTTCTTATTTTTTTTCCCTTTTTTATTTCTGTGTAGGACTCAATAACCTGTATTACAGGTAGAGTGTATTATTACAAACAGAAATGCTAGTTTTCTCTTTTTAGACATTTCCTCACAAAGATGGACCTCACATTTAAGAAATATGCTTTGTCCTATTTCATGGGCTGCATCCCTAAAGGACACGGCACATGAAGGTTTGTCCATCGAATAATGAGTAGGCTGCAAAGGCAGAAAGAAAATTCCGTAGTCTATCACCACTATGTTCACATACGGGTTAGTTTTTGGTCAGTCTTTTGAGTTTGGAAATGAAGGTTCTGGGGATTACTTTAATGTTAAACTTAATTTAAACTTTATATTTGTATTTACAATTTAACTCATCTGCTGATGTCAGTTCTTTACTGGCGCACGCTGAATACTGGGATAGTTTGAAATACATTTAAAAAAAACTTGGAAATGAGACAGGCTTGTTGCCTCTCTTGTGTTAACCAAAACATTTAAAATGAACGAAGATGCTTTTAAGTCTGTTTGATTTGATTAGTCCATGATTATTACAACATAATCAATTTCTGCAAATTTGTTAATTTTTCAATGTTTATTGGCTAAAAAATTGTCAGAACAGATCCAGTATAACACTGACATGACAGAAGTTTTTTCTACATATTTTCTGGTGTTTATAGAGCAGTTATATGTTTATGGGATGAGACATGCATTTGGAACACACTGTCTAGATTAATAATCCACAATCTGAAATCATAGCTGTTCATGTTTTTGACTCCCGACTTGTACCTCTGAGATCAAGGATTTGAAAGTCGGACCTGGCTGGATTTAACATTGAATAAATAACATTCAGCGCCAAAGGAACTACTAAGTTCATAGAGTCTTTTGCTTCTGCTTTTTGTTTACTATAGGTACTGTGTTTGCTCGCTATATTCTGATCGGTTGCTGGAAAAACCTCATTGACATATTATCCACTCCGCTGACGGCTCGTATAGCAGGCAGCTCACGAGGTCTGGCCTTTATCATGGGGGCTGAAGGGGCTAAAGTTCAGAATCAGAAGGAGAGAGACACCATCTGCCTCAGCCTGGATGGTCTGCGTAAGGCTGCTGCACTCAGCTGCGCTCTGGGTAAAAATCTGCTTATGTCTTCTGTTTGGTCATCAGAGAAATCGAGATGTAGCAATACACTTTACCCACAATGCAGCATTTTTAAACTAAACTAAATTTAGAACATATTATGTTTCTATTTTTCATTGAATTCTAATAGGATAAATAAGATTGTTTGATAAAGAAAAAATGTATTTGTGACTCTCTCTCTCTCTCTCTCTCACACACACACACACACACTATAACATATGATTCATGTAGTTATTCTTGTTTGTGTTTGAAGTGTAGTTTATGCAGTACAAATAGTGTGCTGTAAATAGTGTACTGTAAAAAGTCTCTTGATCAAACACTTATTTGTTGTGTTATATAGCATTTTTAATAAACTGTTAAATAGAACCATTGATCAAGTCTAGCTGTGCGCACACCTGCAGGTGTGGCTGCTAACTGTGCATCAGCTGTAGCTCAGATGGCAGCAGCTTCCTGTGTTCCAGAAGAGAAGGATGAGAAAGAACCGGTTGTGATTGGTGACGCTATTACTCAAGGTACTGACACACTGACAACTCAGTACGTAAAGTGGCACTAAGCACATACAACATAATTGCATAACACTATGACAATATAAATAATATTACAGTAGAGCAGATCATACAGGTTGGCTGCTCCTGTATTTTGTGGTCACCATTACAGATTATTTTAGTATTCATATGTGATTTGAAACCAGCACTGTTGTCTCACTACTATTTCAGCAGCCCAAATATAAACGTATATAATCTTATTTCAAATGTTTAATAGCTTAATGTCATACGTGTTTAATGCATGAATGTTATTTATATGGTAAAATGAAAACTAGGATTGCTAAGATTAATGTATTATTGGTGTACACTGATGTTAGTTAAGCAGAAAATGGAGCAGAAACTGGAGCAGATAGGACGGTGCCAAGGAGTGAAGCTGCACACTGCACACATGCTCTGCATGGATGCTATCTTGAATGTGGGTTTAGAAATGGGAAGCCACAATCACGACTGTTGGCCACATGTCTTCAGGTACATGTACTTTTGATTCTCTGGTAGCAATGAACATGCTTTGATTTGGCAACCGTTTTGTATTTCAAAGTTTGCAGGTTTTAACATATCCCAATCTTGCTTAATTGAAGACTAAATTCTTCCTGTGGTCTGATTTCAATAAGACATTTTTCTCTAAATGCCAATTTATGCCTTAGCATCATTGGTAACTTCACATGTCACCCATGCTGAGAGTGCAGTTATCCATACAGTATATGGTTTTATTTCTTTGGAAGTTGGTGCTTAAGTTGCAGTGGTATTTTTATGTATCCGCGAACCAGTGTTTGTGACTATAAATATATATATATATATATTTTAAATATGTAAATGAAATACAATAGAATCGAACAGAATGCTTTTATTTATTATTACACATTATTTATTTATCATTACAACTGAATTCTTTCTTCTCACATCAACTTACCCCAACTTGTTTGGGTCAGAGCGTAGAGTCAGTCAATGATTGTACAGCAGCTCTGGAACAGGGTGAAATATCTTGTTTAAGAACCCAATAAAACCTCCCAAGTATAGATTTTAGCTCATTAATATTGAACAATGAATGCTTATAAATGTTGTATCATAAACATCAAAAACATTGTGGCAACATTACATGCAGAGAGTTAATAGTTTATTTACAATTGTGCTCACTTTATTTGATGGCTATTTTGCTTCCCATTGTGGCCAATATTTATTGCGGTCTGTATTACTTCGACGCATAATGAGGCTCTGTGGAGGGGGGAGGGGGGGGGGCATTTTCTCCTCCATTTTTCTTGCAATGCTATGTTAATCACAGTGTTGAGCCCCTTCCCATCTCAGCTTTAACCTGTGCAGCCCCCTTCACAAAAGGCTTTAATGCACTATGGAGTATGACACGTTCATCTCAACAATGATACAGTTATTTGAAGGATAAAGTCAGTGCACTTGTTTTACAAATACTGCCCATATTTGTTGAACCCACTTTTTTTTCTTATATTCTGTATTATTTTAGAGTTGTGGAGTATGTGAGTTCTCTGGAGCACAGCCACTTCAGTGATGGAAGTTCTCAGCCATCTTTGACCATCATGCAGACCCAACAGGGTGCATCAGTGATGGGAATTCCAGAGCTGAACACCGAGTCTAGCCCTGAGCTGGAGCCAAGTCTGACTCACCCAGTCATCCAGCCCCTAACTATCCAGGAACTGTTGCGCGATAATTGCCAAGTGCGAAATGCTGACCTGCGGAATAGTGGTTTACTTACAGGCACCAGTGCTGCTAAAGCTGTCTGCACACTCTCCACACAGGCTGACAGGTATCAATTCAGATACTTTTCTTATTTCTGTTTTACTTCACTTTGATAAGTGGGTACATTTGGCTCTGTGGTTTGCAACTGATTTAGGATGAGCTGGCTTGATATTCTCGAGTCTCAACCCAATGAACCTTCAAAAACAACATTTAAATGTAATTATTTATTTGCAAGATTTTAAATAGTTAATAGTGTTGTTGATGGCTTATAGTTTTGTTTCTAGTCTAGATTGACGTGTTCTGTAATATGTTATTATAAAGTCCCTTTGTATTGCTATAATTGAACTATGTGTGATTTTTGTGTGTTTCTTATTGTTCTTTTAAAGGTTGTTTGAAGATGCAGCGAGTAAACTAAATCTTGTGAGTCTAGTGGGTTTTCTGCACCAGCTTAGAAAAGCCTCCCAGTCTCAGCTGTTCAACTCGGACACTGAGACAGGGGATTACTCTTTAGCCATACCAGGTAGAAACATTTTTTTCTGTTTTGTAATCTGGTCATTGTTGTAAAGATGTGACTGTATGGGTAAAAATATGCAGTGTCATTTGTTTTGTTTTTTTCCATTTTGCTTCTTTTACTAAAGGGGAGGCAAGGTCAACGCAAGACAAGCGCACTGCTCTCCATCTCTTCAGGCTGGGTGAGGCCATGCTTCATATCGTACGCAACAAGACCCGACCACTTTTGCACATGATGAGAGCATGGAGTACAGTGGCCCCTCATCTGGTGGAGGTAATACAGAATGAAAAAGACATGGTAGAAATTGTAGTTTAGAAATTGTGTCCTTGAATCCATGATTACTATGGAACGTTTTAAGATGTCTGAAACATTTAAAATAACTAGGGTTGCACCGGATGGTACTTTTTTGATATCCTGCTGGAACCGGATGTCTGAAGCACTATCCTGTCGGAACCGGAACCGGAGAGTTTGTGCTCAGATCTATTTTGTAATAATACCTCATTATAGCAACTCTGGAGAATTGTAGATAGGCGACAAACCGCCGACAAAACTAATAACTAAACAAATATCAATAAATCACAGTTCAGTTTCAGTTCTAAC
>JAOTRQ010000027.1:886993-899195 GCA_028565875.1 Hoplisoma paleatum
CTCCTCGACAGGGGTTTCTGTTCATCCTGCATTTTGTAAAGTTGCTTTGAGACAATATCTATTGGAAAAAGCGCTATTTAAAAAAAGTTAACTTGACTTGACTTGACTTGAGTCTAATGGTAGGCTTAATTTTATGAGTCGTCAATTTCAATTTGAATTTTGACAATGTACACAGAATGTTGTTTCAGTTTATACTGTTCTAGTCCAAACATGTTTTGCATTAAGCAGTTTCTTATTTAAAGCTATTTACAGTACTGTGACTTTGTACATTCTAAGCAATTGTAGGTTGTAAATGCTTTACCCAACTGTGTCAACCTGGTAAAGGAGGGGTTTGAACATTTTACCCATTTCTGCTCACTGATTCACTCATTAGTAAATGCTTGACTAATATAATCATATCACCAGCATAGCTATTGGAGATAAAATTAAAGTATTTGTTTGCTTTTTATAGGGATTTTAACATCATGCTTTTTCACATTTGGTTACTTTCATGTCATGAAACATGAAATTTTTTTCCCCAAGAACCTCAATTTGATGTTTTTGGACAGTGGGAGGAAATCAGAGCACTTGGAGTAAACCCATGCAGACATTGGGAGAACTTGAGTCAGAAAGGATATGGACCCAACCTGTCTGGGGATTGAACCCAGATCCTTCTTGCTGTAATGACACAGCAATACACATCATGTCGCTGCTCAATGTATCCATGGGTTGCTTTACAAATAGCAAATCACTCGACCATTCGTGTTTTTGGTTCTCATCTTCTTCCTCACTTACACACTCCTCTTTCGCTTCTGTTGCTACCTCTAAATGTGGGGTCTGTGTGTGTCATTTTGATTCAAAGTGTGTTACTATGCACAGTGTGTTATGCAGTGTTACCATGCACAGTGTGTGTTATGCACACTGTTACCATGCACACTGAGATTGTGTTTATAGTTTTGCAAAAATGTTAAATCTGCCATCAAAAGTGCCAAACTGGAAGAAAATGTATGATTTAATATATTTATTATGGTTAGTGTTTTAGCGATTGAGAAAAACTTTAATGTGTTTGACACTGGGTTCTCTCCCTAGGTAGGCTAGTCTGGGACATCTCTGTGTGGAGTTTGCTTTTTGTCCATGTTTGCATGGGTTTCCTCCCTCAGTCCAAAATATACAGTTTGGTTAATTTGAGAATTGAACTGTCCTACATGAACCTAGCTTCTAGGATGTATAAACCACAAACACATTCATGGACATTTTTTGTCTCCAACATTGTAGTGCTGGTACCAAACCCGAAAAAGAATCTGACATAAAATCCATGCTGAATCAACAATTCAGACAATGTGCTTGGATGGCCCCTAACCGAAGCAGTGGGAAAGTTGTAAAACTAAATTGTTTAAAAAACATCATCAGATGTATTCTTGTTTGTAAATGAAGTAAGCCTGTCTAAGATAAAGCCTCTTAATGAGACTCTAGGGTGCTTCTGGTTTGTCTTCCTCAAATCAAACCTCAAATTAACAATCCTCTCTTAGCCTTGACTAATGAAATCACTCATGGCATGAAATGCATTAAGGTCCAGTTTAAAAAAAACACAGGTTTTATAATTAACACATTTTCACAAACTACCTGGTTAGGACCACAACGAGTTCCCAGACACTCAGAAACTTTTGCAAGTAATACAGTATATACAGGGTACCAATCCCTTCATAAAATCCCAGAGGATGATTAGTGTGATTAGGATTCATACATACCGGTAAGTATTACAGTATATAATACAATATAAAATATGCAATACAATATACAATACAAAACAAAACACTGTTTTCATCATAATACAACCACTGTGGTCTCTTGCCTTGCTCTTCCTCTTTTTTGCCCCATTGCTAAAGTCACAATACATCGATGATGCCACATGCATTAAAACTGATTTTTATCTGGTTTACCAGTTATTTCAATCTTATTTACTGATATGAAATGTTTGTGTAGAGTTTTTACCTGTAGTGTGTTAGTGGTGATGATGGTGTGTTTGTTTTGTTAAATTCTTTGGGTTTGTGCGTGTTATTTTAAAATGTGCCAAGCTAGGAATAAATGCCTTGTGTGAATACGGTGATTTAGGCCATAGATATGTTTTGGCAGTTTAGAAAAACAGTAATATGCTACAAGTAAATGCTTATATTCATAATATATTTGAAATTGTTTGTATATTTTGCCCTTTTGTACATTCTATGGTGTGGCACTTGTTGACAAACTGGCTGCAGTAGGAATTGGTTGTGAGTGGGGAGAGGGGCTGAAGCATGCAGAAGTGGGCTTACCGGTACCTCTGTATGAGTCAGTTTTATGCAGTCCTCTGCAGAAACACTCACTACTCACTCAGTGACCTTAACCACATCCCAAATGATTTCATCTACCCTGCTCTTTGCCATGGCCTGAACCATTATCTATGGAGTGATTAATGAGCGAGGTAAAGTCTTGAATCGACTCCAATAAATCACATAAATGAAAAAGCTTGAAACAAAAACAACTAAGATGTCAATGCAATAGCACATGTTTCCTACATCTTAAATCAGATGACAGAGATGCTCTCTAAATGTTTTATACAGGAGTTTTATAAATACAAAGTGTTGTGAACTTTTGGGTAGCACATGCATGTCACTTTATTTTTGATGTATATCCTCAGGCTGGAGCCACAATGTTGACTACCTAAAGAAAGAGGTGAAACAATTATTTTGTGATAAATTTGCATTTTAAAGAAATTTGGGTATTGTAGGCTCCAGGGCCTAGGCATCATCGGCATATATATTATGCCATAATAATATGCCATAATTTCATAAAAACAAGATTAGGATAAACAAATCAGCACAAACAAGGCAGACATTATGAACAGAATGCAATGATCCATCACAGATCAAACATTTATTTCTTGCTGGTCAAAACCCTGATAAACGCAGAGCAAATTAGAGGTTACATTCAATATTTCTGAAAACATATTTCAATATGTTTGTGACACCTCAATGATTTGGCATAAAATTATCTTATTTAGGCACTAAATGACTAGTTATTTAGCAGGCAATTCAGCAGCTCCGATTAACCTGGTGGCATGGTTTTGGAGTGTGGGAGTAAAGCAGAGCACCCATGCATTCACAGGGACAACATGCAAACTCTAAACAGAATGGAGCTGGACTGCCCCACCTTGGGATTAAACCCAGGATGTCCTTCTGTGAGGTGACAGGGCCACCCACTACACTGTGTCACGGTACCACCTCTACAATCAGAATGCAGGTAGAAATGGCAAAATATGAGGTGCATCAACTCTGCACAGAGCTACAGTATTTGATTTTGTGTGGAGTGGTGTGGCGTCAACTTGGAGCATGCTTTGTTACATGTAATGATTCTATTATTTTGAAAATAATCAAATTTTAAATATTTATAAAAAATATTAAAATAATCGTATGCCACATTAAGCAATCAAGCACTCAAGGGTGTGCATAATTGTGAATATATTACGGAAGGTGTTGTTAATATACATGGTAATACCTCTTTTCTGTGATATAATTACAATAAGGCACACTATCCAGTGCCTTTCATACTTATATAAAATGGTTGTAAAAATAATATAATAGTAATATTATCATTTTTTTTTCATATCATGTAGACCTAGTTTTGTAAAGGTACGGAGGAGGGTGCCTATTTAATCCACTGTACTCAGGACCAAAGATTTGGTGCTACATCTTTAGGAGTATCACCTAAAATATCAGGTAGATATAGGAACATAGCACAAGATAACTTGAAAAAGACTTGAAAAATTAAGCCAACATTTGTGTCCAACTGCAATACACATAGTAATTAAACAGCAAGCACACCTAGATGGGATATAAAAGGTAAATTTGTGTGCATTTTCCTGTAATGCTCTGATGTTTTTTCCATGTTGCATTGGTTAATAAAAAAATACATAAATATTAAACATGGAAGATCTCCATGATTTCCTTGAACGCTATAATAAAATGTGTCCTTAACCAATTCCATAAACTTAAATCTGGAACAGGTCACATGGAGGATATTACGTTCCACAATGCTTTCAGAGCATCATTAGGGCTTTAATCAAATGTTTGTGTTACTGGGATACAATTATTATTACATCCAAAGACATCTGGCATTGTATGCCTTGTACAACAGGGATCAGAGATCATTTTTATACTCTTTATACTTTTACAGATCATTTAAAATCATTTTAAATAGACCTGCACCCTTTACAGAATGACATATTACATCCCTAAAACATTAAAAAGAATACGGAAAATGAAAATAATTATATTTTATTATCTATATTATCTTTATTATCTGTTTTATTGTAAAATGATTGAACACAAAATATTTCATGGAACATTATTATTCATTCTGACTTTCGCTGACATTGCCTTGTTCTGACAATCCAGCTTACCTATCATCCATGATAAACCAGACTGCAAAGATAACATAATGCAAAGAGATTTGTGGCTATTCATTTGGAGTGGCTTTTTTAGACATACAGCACTCTTTGCAACAAACCAGAAACAAAGTAAAAGTCATAACAATTCACAGAAGCTTCATAAAACAAAAATCATGGGAAGTATCATCCCATAGCACAACTATTTACATATCAAACTCCAGTCAAATTTGGTAAGTCTGAATCTCACACACACTAACATAATATATAATAAATAAATAAACCTATTTAATTTTAAGAAGTTGTCACAGAATAAAAAAAGACTGTATAGTATATTTTCAGTGAACTTTGGTAGACCTAAAGTGGATAAATGGTGGAGCAACAATTTTAATACCAAGATCTTCCAGCTCAGCAGCAAAGAAATGACAGGTTTCTTGCACAAAACATGCACTCAGTCCACAATACAAACAATATATTAAAATGCATTCAAAAGAACCCAAGATATTTTTTAACAAATACAGTAAGCAATTCTAGCGTGGTTTTACTGTCAGATCAAATCCTAACATATGGACTAAGACTAATTAAGATCAATAAAATGATCTAAAAACTGCACTAACATTAATACTTAATCATGTTATCAAATGAATTAAATTAAAGTTATTAAATCAAAGCTGAGCTATTGGTTGTATGTTTGATTTTAGCTGATTTTGTGTGAATTAAAAGGTTACTTAATACATTGATAAGAATAAACTGACAGAGTCTGATACACAAATGAATGATTGTTATACTGCATTAATTCACTGTGTTTCAGACTATAGGCTATTAACTCTTAGTTTGTGCTTTATATACATTAGGACAAATGATCTTCATTAGCTAGCTTAAGTGTCCTGTTCTGTTTCTCTTATTAGTTGCAGCACGGTAGAGTAAGACTGTCACCTCAAAACAAGATGGTCCTGGGTTCTGTTCTGGTTTACTGTGTGGCACACTTCCAGCTCACCTGCTTTCTAAAACAAAATGTAAAAGTTGCCTGCTCCCCTCTTCATGCAAAATTAACACAGATAAACAAATCATTATGAAACTATTTATGAATGTCGCATTCGGTTTATTTCTTAGTATACCAGAAGGCCTCCAGATAAGCAGATCCACCATTCCCCACCCAAAAAAACATTTAATAGTTTTCCTGTTTTTGTCACATAGACGGTCCCCTTCAGACACATTCACGGGCTTCACAAATCACAGACAAGGTATACCTCTCTTTTATCTGTTTGTTGCTAAAATTTATTTAAAACAATATTTTAAAAGTATGTTATTATTTATAACAAATAAGTGCACATTATAGACAGAACCTATAAAAATACATTTCTAAACTAGAATTTAACTGCCATAATCAATTTGAATAATACCAGGATAATATGTGTTTTGAGCCAGTTGCAAATTGTAACGAGAAATGTAAATACTGGGTATGCTGAATGTATTCACTAATAACTTTAAAATATTTTGTACATGGGTTGGAAGCCTGTAATAATGCTTTTCTGCTTTGCCAAATGTTCTACCATTTGAATTGCAGTTTGGTAGACGTATTCTACAATATACAAATCATATCTGCGCTTCATTTTTGTAGACACTGTTTGCAGATCATCGGCTATTCTTAAACATACCGTGGCGTAGCGTAGGACTCCTTTACGATTGGCTTTGAGTTCAACCAGAGTATCACGTGATTCCAAAGATGTCCGCGCGCTTTTAAAAGTATATTGGATTATTCATTATATAGCGAACTGTTTAGCAATTATTTCTCTGCGATCTTTCACTACCAGTGGACTTTGGTGACACCAACTGTATAATAGGACAGGACTCCAAGACAAGAGCCAGATAATTCATTATTACCAGGTTAGTCATGGTTTATTAGCCTACTTGCTAACATTTTCTAGCTTGCGGAGCTAACTGCTACGGTATCCAAATACACATTTCTTTCACACGAAGTAGATTATATAGACGAGTTTTTACAACACCACTCTAGTGTATGCTTGATTTACCCTGATGATATTAAACACATTGTGTAGAATTAAGTGTTCCAGTATATTCAGCATAAGTGTTTTAAGCGTATTAGCCATCTATCTGTCGAATGCTGTGTGGGAAGAATCCTAAAAATAAGTCTGTCAGGAATCAAAGTAATCACCAAGCATTTGAAAGTGAAGATTTTCTCTGTATCTTGTGGTCAACAACAACAATGTTAAATTAATAAGTCACTGACTTTTAATAAACTTGTATTAAAACACTGAAATATAGAATTTTAATAACATTGTATGTCTGGTATGTTTATTAGGATTTGTTATGATGTTTTACACTACTGTTACATTCATGAAAAAAGGCTTGGTACTCATTGAGCAAGGTTCATAATATTGTTATAACGCGTGAAGAAAACCGGAGCACCCGGAGTAAACCATCAGAGATTATTTCTTGTTTTAAGACCACAATAATGGTACTCACCATGCTACACAAATGCACAGTACAGTTGTTGGTGGTTGTTTGTTTGGGCAGACATGTCATTACTGCGCCTAATTATTTTTCTCAAAACATTTTTGAAAAGAAAAACATTCTTAAAATTCTCTTTTATCTATTGATGTTTAGTTCTATGTGCATCAGATATTTGAGGTAGTTTTGGCTATTATTAGTTGTTTTATTATTGTAAGTTGATTTTTATAGTTGTAAATCTGGGATATTGTGTGCAATTGACATGCTGATATCGTTGACACTTATGACTTTTTGTGGTGTTCTTTTTGCTTTATAGATTTGCTTTAAGATATCTGTGGGCCCCGGTAGTGTGATTTTCTACTGCAGACTAGAGTCTGATTTCTCCAGGTTCTATTCTTGATGTTGCTGGTTAGCTTGGCTAGAACATGGGAGTAGTTGCCTCACTCTGTTAAAACACATTAACCATGGAACAGCAAAAACAGCTTGATGTTCCACAAGGGACAAAAAGAGCTAACAACAAGATGTTTGAATGATTTGAAAAAATATATAACACTGCATACATCCAAGTCCAAGGCAGCTGTAAGGTCACCGGCAAGAGCTTAAATAACAGCAACAACACCAAACTTTTTGCATTAAAAACCAATCGATACTTTGTGAGTTTCAGACAAACAATCTTATTATTTTTCTCTTTGTTGCAGAAATAAAATGCTGATATTGGGGACTCATGTCGCACGTGCATGAAGAGAAAGCTGGCATGATGATAGCCGCTGGGGAATTGCAGCCATTTGTCCCGTTTGGCCGTGAGCACTGTAAACGCCACCCGAGTGCTGTGAACCTCCAGCTGCGCCAGCTGCAACCTGCTCCAGAGCTCTGGTGCTCTGATGGAGCAGCTGGCCTGGTGGGCTCCTTGCAGGAGGTCAGCCTACAGGAGAGAAAGAGAGTATGAACTAAACACAATTCTTCTGTGCATTTTATCACACTTTTCTGAACTCATTTGTTTGTGTTTAGATTTTGTTGTTTGTTTATTAGGATTTCAATTTCATGTGTTCATGCATTAAATTGGTTACAGTCATGAAAGGATATGGTTATAAATGACAAAAGTTTCATTAGTACACTGTTCTATCAAACACTGTCAAAAACTAAATTGAATAAACCAAGATATGTTATAATCACGCTTGCCATGAAAATTTCCCAAAAGGCAGACACTGCTAATAAAACCCCCCAGATATAGTGTTTCCAGTTTACTTTGCATACATGTTTTTGGACTCTGGGAGCAAACCAGATGATTTGGAGTAAACCCATGCAGACACAAGGAGCACATGCAACTCCACACAGAAAGGAGCCGGATATGCCTGCCTGAGATTCAACCCAGTACCCTATTGCTGTGAGGTGACAGTGCCACCCACTTTCCCACGGTATCACCTCAGGCTTAGTTGTGTAGTCACCAGCATGATGCACTTAAAGGCTCCAATTGGCATTTCGACACACACACTCTGAATCAAAGACTGCAGGTCCCCTCTTTTATCGCAAATGGCATTTAAGTTTTTAGTCTGTTTTGTTAATTTTGTAATCCTGGTTAAACACATTTATATATTAATTCCAGTCAATTGTATTGAACTTGAAAATTGTTAATCCCAAAACATTGCCATATGTCTATAGCTTCAAATTACTTATTGTTTATTTTTTGGTCTGTAGTGTTACTTTTCTTTCTCTTGCAGTCTTTTTTAAATAGATCTTTACTTTTTGGAAACTGTTTACAGTTTATGGAGTTTTGGCAGCTCAGAAAAGGCACATCTTTAATGAACGATGAGTCTCATTATGAAGAGGAGCTCTTTGTAGCTGGGCACACAGTTACATGGAGCCGTGGCACCAACAGTCAAGCTTCTTATGTATACAAGGCCTTCACAGTCGACAGCCCGGTTGAGCAGGTATTAAAGTGGATATGCATTTTTTGTATGCTTACTAATTTTAAATGACTAAGTGGGATAAAATAATGTGGATTTTAAAATAAGACAAAGGCTTATGTACCAATGTAAATTTTACAGATCAAACATAAATGTAATAAAAAGTACTTAAATAAATATTTTTTTTGTTTTCTTTTAGGCTTTGTGGTGTAATTTTATAGTTCCTCAGTCCAGGACTGAAAAGGAAGTAGTTGAACACAGTGTCTGCATTCTTCAAAGCACTTGTGTGAATGTGCACACTGAGAGTGGGAAGGACTTTATTTCTCCGCTACCATTTCAGGTACTTATTTATATCTTCATTAATTTAGTGTTCTTTCAACTTAAGAAGTGCATAATCATTTTAAATACACAGCCTAGTCAAAAAAGTTGCCTTTTGGATTATAACTAAACAAATGGGTATGAGCCTCTTATTGAATTATTACTACATGGGTAATTATCTTTCAGATGAAACCAAGTTAAACCCCAACAGATGCAATAAGTTGCCTTTTATTTCTTAAACAACCATGTGGAAAGACACGTCCCATAGTCATGGAAAATATGTCAGTCTGTTTGAGAAGAGTCAAATCATTGACGTGCATCAAGCAGAGAATACATCTAAAGAGATTTCAGAAACCACAGAAATGGGGTAAAAACCTGGAAGGATAGCGGGGACCGACTTTGAGAAGGTTTAAACATTTTGGTGAAAACAACTTTTCAAGGCTTCAATTTGTATAAAGGAAAAATACTCTGGAGCAATGGACGAAGGTCATGTGGTCTCATGAGTCCAGATTTATTCTGTTCCAGAGTGATGGGCACATCAGGGTAAGAAGAAAGGCAGGTGAACATGCCCATTTCTCCTCTACAAGCCTGTGGGTTCAGTGCTATGATCTGGGGTTGCTGCAGTTGGTCAGATTGAGGTTCAGTAACATTATGTGATCAAAGAATGAGGTCAGCTGACTAGCAAAATCTACTGAATGACCAAGTTATTCTATCAGTTGACCTTTTCTTTTGTGTTGGCACAAGCACATTACAAGATAACAGTGTAAAATCATTGTAAGACTCACCGGGTTGGAATTGTGAAAGAGGAATTCAGGCAGCATGAGACATCGTTTTACAATGTAAATATACCATAATCAATGCAAAATCGAAACAATGCCAACGCGAATGCGTGCCATAAACAAAGATCAAGGGCTCCAACGAAATATTAGTGTGTGAACGTTTTTTGTGTGAGTGGTGATTGTTATTGGCTACACAGTGTATTTAAATTTGTTTTACCATTTAATTTCTACACATAATTTTAAAATACTTAGGTATTTCTTGTTAGTTTGTATATGTATAATGATAGCAAGGGTATTTAATGTTTTAGGATTATTCGGTGACACAAAGTTGATTGGATTTAATTGGGATCTAGGGTTTCTGAAGGACTTCTGCTTTATCACGTATAATAAATTCAGTTTAGTCACTATGACATTGTGGCTTGGTTTGGTAGCAGCAATAAGATCATGGACGAAGTCGAGAAGACTAAATGAATAGTCACTTGTTTTTTTGCTTAGGTTGCCACGCTGTGGCCAACTAAGTTTGGATTGCTTTTTGAGCGCAAAAACATGACAGCTGATTCTCCTGCTAGTCCCTCAAGGTACTGATATCAGTTTTGTCATATTTTTTCCCTTTCTCGCTTTACAAAAGATAATAATGACTTGTCTATTTAACTGATCTAAAGCTAATCTATTTAACTTTTATTTTTCTGTAAACTTGTCTTCTTGTCTGCTTCATTTCTTCTTAGAGAGCCGCTTCCTACTCTCTTTAGCATGCTTCATCCACTAGATGAAATAGCTCCAGTCGTGTCTAGGTCCACAGGTAAGCCAGAACAATTCCTGTATTATGAGCGATTATATTAGTACCAAGTATTAATTGCATGTGTTTGGCTGTTGCAGGGTTGTTTGAAACACAGAGGTTGCAGTACGTATCTGACAATGCACTTAGAGTGGTATTCTCCTGCGAAGAGCCTTCAATTATCATGACCTATGACACATTGCAGTGCACTCATACAATCTGGGCTCTCCGCAGAGTCACGCCAGAGGTAACAATGTCCAAATAGTCAGGAATATTATAAAGCTTTTATTAACATATTAAAACACATTGAACTTTTTTGTGAGCTTTTCGATGAGTAAAAGTACAATACTTTTACTTTTCAGCCTACATGTCAATAAGTGTAATCAGGTAGAAGCAATCTGTCAAAGCAATATATATATTTTTTTTATATTTTATACCCCATTTATTTATACATAATTAAACATTTATGCTTTACTACATTACCAAGATAAAAAAAATTTCTTTCTTTTTTTAATTTTAAATTTTGAATTCAGATATGTCTAACGAAAGCATTTTAGGGATGCATTTATTTTGGGTTCTGTGATGTCAATTTAATATTTGCATATTTGTGTCTTGGTCTGGCAAGTCACTGTTGGGTTCTTGAGCAAAGATTACAGAGAGAATGCTATAAATGCATTTTATTATTTGCAGTTTGCATTTGTTCATTAAATAATGCAGCAAATATGCAAATATATTACCGGTATGTAGTATTTCATTTTTTATTGAGTATTTCAAATACTTTCTTCAAACTAAAGTCTTTTTTAGTCTTTTCTTTAAAGGTTTTTATTTAAATTTTAACCATAGCTTTTCTAGTTTGGCACTTAACAAACTTGAGCTGGAAATTTTGACATACATGAGAAGTCAATAAATTAAAAGTTTTGGGAAATTTACCAATTGTTATTAGAAGATATGAAGGCAACAGTTGCTCCACAAAGTACTAAGACAGGGGATTAAATAATAGTGCACATGGACATTTGCAAAACAACTACTGATTTACTGAATAGAATGGTTGCAGTATTTTTTTTTTTAAATAAAATGCAACTGTGAATTGAATGCTTATTTTTTGTCAGTTAATAATTGTTAGTTGCAGTAAACATAATATTTTGTTTTGTTTTGCATTTATAAATGCATCAATGTCAATGTTTTGTTGGTATGTTGTTCCTGCAGGAACAGTCCACAGTGCTAAAGTATCCTGGGCAGGATGGTCTAGCTCAGACCCCCACAACTGCACCAACATTTTTTGGCACTCATCTGAGAGGCATGTCTCGGCTGGATTCTCCTGGGTCGCCACTTCATTGCCATGCTCTACATAACCAGAGCCGGATTCCAGCCTCACCCGCACTGCACTCCCGCGCCCACTCTCCCAGTATCTCTAACATGGCTGCCCTAAGGTAAGGCTGGTTCTGCACTTGTTTATTATTCTATTATGGGGACAGTGAAGCCTAGTGGGTAGAGTGTTGGGCTGGGAACCCAAAGGTTGGGGGTTCAAATCCAGGCTCCGCTACACTGCTGGGTC
>JAOTRQ010000027.1:918210-932345 GCA_028565875.1 Hoplisoma paleatum
CACAACAGGGGAGCGGGGGATTGAGAGACACAAGACCCTTGCGCAAAAAAGCGTAAGCTTAGTCATTCTAGTGTTAAATACATACAGTAAACTGTCGGAAATTCACTGAAGTTGTACAAGGGATATATGCTGTTTAATGTCTGAGTGGTGTAGTTTGATAACACTTTAATTTGTTGGTTTTATAGGGCTTCAAATTCTGTAAAACTAGTGACGCTTAATAAATGTGCGAGTAGACTTCTGATCAGTATCTGTTTTTACTTCGGATTTTGGACACTCTTTGGCTGTGTTTATTCTGGTCTGGAGTTTTTCAATCTCTGTTCAAGGTTTGACTAGGTTTTTTCTTGCGTTTTGGAATTGATGTGTAATTTTCAGGTGCAATGTCTTAGTGTTTTCTTCTGTGTGGTTGTATGCATATTTTAATCATTTGTTGTTGTTTTTGTTGTTTGTTGTTTGATTAGTCAAGTTGTTTTATTGTCAATTCTGCATATGTACAGGACATACAAAGGATTGTTATTGTTTTACTCTCCTTCCCAATTGACAACACAAAGACAAGTATAAAAAATAAATATATAGAAAATAAGAAGACGCACTAACTGTACAATTGCAACAGATCATAGATAAGACAACATGAGACAAAAGACAATGGTGCAATAAAACAAATAAGGCTGTACCAATAGGTATGGGGTGTGTGTGTGTGTGAAGGGCCTAAACATACAATTATTGGAGTTAGAGAATCGCAATCTCGTTTAGTTGTGCACTGTTGTGTGCTGTTTAAACAACAAAGTTTTGACCTTGTACATTTGTGTCTGTTAATAAAACTCCTGTGATCACTTCCTGTGTGCGCCTGACCCTTTTTGTTATGGCGCGTTATCACTCCATCAGCTATTTATTTAGTTGTGCTGACAATCGGACCACTATAGCAACACAATGTTATTGAAAAAGCATATAAAAATATTAACTGTTTGTTTACTTCTAATGACATTTTTAATCTAATCACACGGTCCGTTACCTTTTTGCTTCTTCTGTAGTCTTTTAGAAGCAACTTTTTGTCCACCCAGTAATTAAATCAAATTATTTTATTTACTATTTTTGTGCATCTCATAACTTTTCAACACTCTTTTTCTTCAGCAACTGAAAGCTGGCCATCAGACTTTCCTAAACTTCTTCCAGTCAGCTTTTTGTATTATCCAGCTCACTCTTCTCATTCTATTATCGTTTTTTCTCCTTTTTAATCAGCTTTATTCTGGTTACCAGTATGAACCTCCCAACCATACTTACTTGCCATATATATGTTTTATGCTCAGATCTACTGCTGTCTTTGTTTCTAGATATGTCAATCCTGGAAGAACCATCATTTAGGCAAACTCTTCCTTTTTACAAATTCCTCTAATGCTTTTCTGTTTTTGTCCTTTCTGTCTGCACAACGTGTCATGCTGGCAGGTCCTTAAATATTTCTTCAAAGGTTTGTGAATCCAAATGTCAACACAGGTTATAAAAGTTAATAATCAAGATTTATCTGTTTTTGTCAATATTTGTACTACAATATGTTCAAATTAATTTATTACTTCTCTGAATTGGAACCCCCTTTGAATGAAGATAATCACCCCTCCACCTTTTTAGATACTTGGTCCTTCTTAATGAAATATACCAAATATTAGATTGGCTTCAATTGATTTCCCATCTTCTCTCAGCTTAACAGTTGCTTGTTTTTCACCCATGAACATTTCCCTCGTTTTCATGTTGATTACTACTCAAACTATAAATGCAGTTTGCACAGGCAAAAAAGTAGTAAATTAAAGAGGTTTATCTTTTTATGTGTGTGGAAGCAAAGAAATATGTTGATAATTTGATATTTATTATTTTGTTAACATTTACTTTATCAGACACAGTTGTAAAACAAATTTAAAAAATCATTTTAGATAGAAATAAAACATTCTAAATGCGATTTCTCCCACACACAAATTTAATATTAAATGAGGGAAAGCAAAATATTTTATAAACATTTTTAATTTACTTACACAAGTTAAATTTCAATTTTATTTGAAAAAGCCTAGCTTTTTAACTCACAGCTTTTGTATAAATCAGATTTAAAGGCATTTTTCAATTAATTAAGAAATTACTTGAAATTGTACAAAAATGTGAACATTTTTTCATGGCCTAGGAGAAGTCCACAATTGCAGCCATTTTGTGTAAAAACTGCTACTTAAACTTAACTTTAATGTCACATAATAAAACAATGTAATAGCTCTTTTTGTAACTAATGAGCAAATCACATCAACATCATCAAGAAACCCGAAGCTAAAATAAGTGAAACAATAATAACAGAGCTAAAGAAAGTTATATTATAGCAATGTTAAGCAAACATAGCAAATATTCTTTAATAGATAGTTGGTGTGTTCAAGAACTTTCTTTAGACCAGATTAAATCCTTGGTTGTGTTCAATGGCCTGAAAAAGCTTTTCTCTAAGTGTTTCAAGACTCGTATACTTTGGTAAATCCAAAAGATTGAAACAGGTGTGGGCAACAGGAAGATACTGTTCACCGCCTCCTGTTGATTGAATGACCAACCCCAGACTTTTCATACCCAGAATAGGAATACGGTCACTACCTGTTAAAAACACTGAAAAACAGACATTTTTAATGAGATGAGGTTATTTAATAATGTAAATAATGTGAATGTCATTCATACACCATACCTGTGAAATATTTTACATAGTGTAAATATCATGAAAACATATACGTACACAAAAACTGCTTCTTCTTTTCCAAAGGTAACTCATGAAAAACTTCCCAGAACATTTTGATGGTTGGGTGGTCAGCTTGGTACTCGCCCCTGTACTCTGTGCTCTGGGAAATATCAACATTTAACATCAATAAATTTGTATATTCTTAATCTGTTACTAACAATAGAATGAATTTAGGAACGTGTTTGTGGTAACAAGCACAATTTATATAAAAAAGAATGAATCATAATATATTCCTTAATATGTTTAAGAATAAATTATAAATAATTTTTCATCCAGCCGTAACTCACAGTAAGACATCCTCAAGAATAAATCGTAATCAACAATTTATTGATCCAATTAATCTCAGTATATAACTTTTTTTCTTAATCAATTACACTTAAAAAACATGCAAATTTACACAATTAACAGTTTACAAGGAGCTGAGCATGAGTTTATATTCACATTTGCACATGCATTCGACACCCTGCTAAAACATATACTGCAGTGGGGGTTTGATCGATTTCAGACAAACGTGTAAATAGTTTGACTTATAAACACTGCTGATGCTTGATTTCATTTAAGCAAAGCAATGTGGACAAATCAAGAACACAGATTTAAAACACCCATTTTAGTCTGCAGTTTTAATATAAAATTTAAAAGCTTATCAGCTGATATCTCCCCATTTCCTTCAGACAGAAAGAGTAAAGCAAGAAGGATTAAATTTGTTGAATTATTGGGGTGGATCCAAATGTCTAGACAGCTGTTTTTCTCTACTGTTTCCACTGTAGAGAAAAACTTCCATAAAATATTGACTATCATACCTTCTGTAGTTCTTTCCAGTCATAATTAGTGTTTCCTATTACCATAGCTTGAAGTTCATTTGGCTGAAAAAGCTCCAAAACCTTCCCTCCACATACTTTGTGGAACCCCGAAGAGAAGGCATTGAAAAGGCAAGCCACAGATGAGTTGAAGATGTAGTCAACATAAGCATTCACAAATTCCTGCCTGCAGGAAAAAATCTGATTATACTGACCAGTTTTAGCTTTTTAAGATTTGCATTCAAAATCGCAATAATTTAAGGTATCTAAAAAAAATTTTTATCAAGCCCTAATTGAGCAAGCACACTACTAAATTTCTGATTTATTCATTGAAGAACATTTTAGAATGTTCATTTTAGCTAAACTGTTTGCAGTAGTAGTAACCATTAGTTTCTAAAGGTCTTGCTGACTACTATATGATGTAGACAGAAAAAATGGCATAAATGAATAAATTATTCAATAGTTTGGGCAGCTGAGGGCGCTGTAATAGTGTGGAAATGTATCTTGACACACAAATATCCACTGCCTATTAAAAGACTAATGCACACTTATGGTGCAACGGTTTACCCATACTCTTATGACTAGACTCATCTTAGTGTAATAACGCACACTAACCTCCCCAGTAATTAGATCAAATTAGATTAAATGGTTTAGGCAACAATGAGTGAAGCTTATAACGAAAAGCTACAGTACCAGCAAATAGCATAGAAAAAAATATAATAATGAAAAAAAAATACCTGTTATCATTGTTTACATGTATGTTAATTCCATCCGGTATTAGCTCCAAAAGCTCAGTTGCTCCATAATTTTCAACAGTGATCTAAAATCAAAACATCAAAATATAATGTGTGTATGTATATATTTTAGGGACTACAATACAATATTTTCGTACAAGTACCTAGCCAATACATTACAATACAGTATTTTATTATTAACAAAATTAATCAGTAATATCATGATGGCTGGTTTTTAGGTAGGAGAATAAATACATCTGCCATGTCGCGTAACACTATGATGACATTTAGATTTTCAGCATTTATCAAATGCCTTTATTTAAAGCAGCTTACAGTTACAATGGTACTACACACATTTGTATTAATGGGTAGCACTGTCTCCTCGCAGTCCTGGGTTCAGTCCCTAGGTGATCCGGGTCCTTTCTATGTGAGTTTGCATGTTCTCCAAGTGTTCTCCATGTGGGGTTTCTCTGGGTACTCTGACTTCCTCCCACCCGAAATGCCCTGTAGTGTCATTCCCAAGCTCGAATAAATAGCAAGGTTGCAACAGGAAGGGCATCTGGTGTAAAAACTATGCCATAACAATGCGGCGTGGCCAACACCTAGCCAACATCATACTCAAAAAATGGGACAAAGGGCAAACAGACAGAAAGCACTGTATTTTTCGAACTATAAGGTGCACTTAAAAACCTTTAATTTTCAACTATAAAAGAGAATCAATAATACGCGCTAAAATCCGGTGCATGTTATGTATGACTTCTAGTTGTGCTTACTGACCTATAAGACACTGAAAAGTTTCTCAAAATTATTTAGTTCGACTTTGGTAAGCAACGAAGCCGCACTCCTTAATGGTTTGTCAGGGCATTTAAGCTACTGTAATCAGAAGTATTGCAAAATTTTATGTCACGTCTGCTACTTATGTAGTTCCCGACTTGCTTTCTATCAGCCTCACAAAAACAGATACTACATATGGCACTTGACTCCTTCACAGCATGCATCACAGGACCTGAAGCCAAATAAATAAACTAAGTGTGATGTATGTATAGTAAATATTTTTAATCGAAATGAACCAAAAACTTTGGTTGTGACAGTTATTTCAAAAAGACTTAGGATTGAGCAAATTTGCAAGTGTCACATGTTCTATCCGTTTGCACATGCACGCAAAGAAAGTAGATTTCTGCCGGGAAATCAGAATTCGGCACAACGCTGCTCAATCTTTTGTCTCCCGTCTTTGCCCTATATAATAAAACTTTTAGTTATCTGCAAGCATCTGATCTGCATGTAGTATTCCAATGTGTTTCAACTGAATAATCCACTGTGCCTTATTTAGAAAAAGGCCATTAATGTGTTAATTAGTATTGTTTATAACCAAGTGTGTCTAATGGTCCAAAAATATGGTATTTCTAATTACACAGCAGAGCATTGCTTTTGTGAGTAACTGTGAAAGAAAGCAAAAGAACCATTACTGTTAACTTTTACCCAGACCAACATCCTTAGTATTTTAACCCAAATCTACGCAGTGAAACACATTTAGTGAACACACACTAGTGGGCAGTGAAAACATATGCCTGGAACAATTGCACCCAGGGAGCAGTTAGGGGTTAGGTACCTTACTCAAGGGCACTTTAGTCATGAGGAATTGAACAGGCAATCTTCTTATCACAAGACTTATTTTCTAGTTCTAATTCTATTTCTGATTCTATACTTGTGTTATCACAATGTGGTTGTCACCATCCACTTTTGTTTTTGACAATGATTATGGTGGATAAAAAGTGTTCCTCCAGAAACCCCAAGAAGTATGTATTTAGGTATAAAAAATATAAAACCAAAAGCATCATTCTTACTGTAAAGTTTAAAAAGAATGTTTCCTCAACGTCATCTCCAGTGTAATCCAGCAATTGTTGTAGATTCCTTTGAAATGTCAAAAACAGGGCACTTTTAAAAATTAGACGAAACTATATTTGATTACCAATCTACAATAAATATTATGCATGTTAACTAGATTATTTCAATCTGACCGGCCAACAATAGGCATGAGTTCCTTCAGGTCATCCAAATTTGGAGTTTTCTTTAAGAGTTTCTTGTACAGAGCTACAGGAAAGTTTAGCTCTACTATAGTCAGGTTATAAATGGCCAGACCACAAATGATCCCAATAAGGTGGAATAAGTCGACTTCTTCAAATGTCTGCAAAGCAAGAATTAACACATTTCAATTAAGAAGACTAATGATGTCAGACAATTAATGTTACAACATAAGACCTTTTTACCTTGTCTGAAAACCAGATGAGTCTTGAGTCCTCATAGTACCTAAACATGCCATATTTGGGGTCAAGCAGTTCTTTCATAATTAGAAGGAAAAATTCTTTTCGCACTCCTCCAGCATCTACAGCCTCCTCTCCAACAAAAATAACCTAAGCACAGAACAAAAAGACTTTTAACAATATAATACTGCTTACTTAAAACTGGTAAAAATAAATGTTAAAACATGTTTTATACTTTAAAATGTTCATCAATAAAATCCTTTGTGTCACACTTAATTGAAATGCTTTTGATTTCTGTAGTGCAATGATACTATAGCGTAAGTATAGTATAGTACATTAATTCTATTCGCAATTGTTTTACTTTTAGGTAAATGACAAGTGCACAAGGGAGAACATGCAACTTCAAAGAAGAAAGAACATGGAAAGAAAAGATTGCCACATATGGGTATTGAACCCAGAACCTTTTTGCTGTGAGGCGACACACACAAAAAAAAAACGATCAGTTTACCTCAACATATTGTAAAGCATGTTTGTGTACCGAAACTAAATACAATAGATAACCACCAGTACCTTTAGAGGTTTTTTATAATCCACATTTTTGGACTTTCGCAAAACTTCCATGGTGTCCCCAACAACATTTTCTCTGCGGACAATAAGAATGAGGCAAGGGTTTACGGACTCCATCATGCCACCGGGCAGAAATAAAGAGCTGAAGTTCTGTCTTTCAGCTTGATCCACTGCCATCTAAACACAAAACAGATTTAAAGTTAAGTAAACTATCTGCAGTAAAAATGCAGAAATTATGAGAAAAGCCTTACCTGCATCTGTATTACAGCATCAGTTTGAAGCAGTGTGGTCTTTGCTTGGGCATCAAATATGAATGGATATTTACACAGTGTTACTTGAGAATCCATTACCTGACAAAGCATATAATTTATTGATTATTATAATAATTATTAACAACATATGTTGCATGTTTTTGTATTGTATACATGTGGGTATCTTTTGCTCCTATATGCACTTCAGGTTTGAATAGAAACAACTTTTTTTCTGTAAAATAGTAAAAATATTTTGGTGTGTGAAAACAATTAGCCATTTCAACTTTCACGTTTTATTCTGTAACAAAAAGGTTTTTTTTTTTGCACAGAACCTCCCTGGTGCAAACCATTCCCTTGCAAACCCAACCAGAGCCTCACCTGAAAGAACACTTGAACATTCGTCATTTGGCTGCTAGATTTACGTGCACCATAAATAATACAAGTGGTACGGCTACAGTCAAGAGAAAATCCCACAAGAAAAGTCCTTACAATTTCTTCCAGCCAAAAAACAGAACTATTTGACTGCATTTCATTTTATTTCGTTGCACTGCATCGATGAGCCAGCTAAAGACTACTAACGTTGTGATGTAGCTCAAAATAGCATATTTAGAAAACAGGTGAAACTGGCTAGAATTAAACTAGTAATATCCAAGGTCTCTTTATGTGACAGTATTTTTGCAAAAGTATTTCATGGAGATGTATTGTAAAGTTTAAAATAAAGCATATTATGTCCCCTTTGAAATAGAACAGTAACCGAGCTGAACTGAAATTTATTTTGTTTTTACTTTTGAATGCTACTTAACTAGGAACATTGGATTCTCCCACTTCTCATCCCATTAAAATCACTGACAGATTGAAGAAAGTAACTAATTACATGTACTTGCTTGTTTTTAGTACTTGTAGTTTTTGAAGAATTTGTAAAGATTTTATAAAAACTTTTATTTAAATTTTGCCCTAGGTATTAGACTTGGCAACATGAATAACTATCCATCTTTCCTAAAGTCAGTACTATGTAGAGCCACCTTATGCAGTATTACAGCTGCAAGTCACTTTGGACACATCTTTATGAGCTGGCCATATCTTGCCACTGGGATGTATGCCCATTTCTTAAGGCAAAAGTGCTCCAGCTCCATCAAGTTAGATGGTTCCCACTGGTGAACAGTGATCTTCAAGTCTGACCACAGATTCTCAATTGGGTTAAGGTTTGGACTTGGCCATTCCAATACAATTACTGCTTTAGCAGTATGCTTTGAGTCATCGTCCTTTTGGAATCTCTGTCCCAGTCACAAATCGCTGACAGACCTAAACTGGTTTTGGTAAAGAATGTCTCTGTATTTAACACGACACGCACCAGTTTTAGAGTCCCAGCTGATGAAAAATCTCACAGCATGATGCCCACAGCATGATGCTTCCACAACCATATTTCACAGTGGGGATGGTGTTCTTGGGGTAAGGAGATGTGTTGGTTTTGCACCAGACACAGTGTTTTCTTTTGTGGCCAAAAAGTTACATTTTAAAAGTCTCATATGACCATACATTTAGAGAATCTCCCAAATGCCTTGGCAAACTCAAATTGAGCCTTTCTATTTTTGTCTGTAAGTAAAGGTTTTTTCCTGGCCATGCTTCCATAAAGCCTAGCTCTATGGAGTGTTCTGCTTTTTGTGACACTCCAATTTCTGCGTGGGAACTCTGCAGCTCCTTCAGGGTTACCTTTGGGCTCTGTGCTGCCTCTCTGATTAATGCCCTACTTGACCGGTCCAAGTTTTGGTGGGCGGCCCTCTCATCAGGTTTGTACCATGTTCTTTCCATTTGATGATAATGCATCGGACGATGCTCAGGGGGATCATCAGAGATTTTGATATATTTTATAGCCCAATCCTGACTTGTACTTCTCTATAACTACGTTCCTGACTTGCTTGGAGATCTCCTTGGTCTTCATGGTGTTGTTTGGTTAGTGGTGCCTCTTGCTTAATGACTTCCGACAGTAATTGGTTGCAGCAAACCTTTTGGTCTAACCTTTTGAAAAGTAAATACATATGCACATGTATTTTCAGGTTTACTGAAATTTTTGGTTGTAAAGTAACAAAATAGGTAAAAAGCTGAGGGGGGGGGTAAATTATTGTGTAAGGCACTGTAACTAAATATATATTGGCTGGAACATATGAAAGCTGGTGCAGTGATCAGGGTTGTTAGATTGCGGTGGTTTTCCGACATTTTTTTCTTAATTAAATATTTAAATTCATTACTTTTGTTATAAATTGTGCAATAAGAACCGCTAATAGAGGTGAAATAAAGCTACATCAAACAATGCATCACTACATTTTTCTTACAACATTTAATAACCTTGACATCCTCACATATAAAATATACTTCAGTTTACTACTTAACAAACTGGTGCAACCTAACATTAAGAAAAGATAGCTATGGTATCTGTTCAGAATTTTCCAACATACAGATACCATTTCTCAAAACTTTATTCCAGATACTGTCTTATTAATAAGCAATAAGCTGTAGTATTATGTGTGAGGTAATAGAGTACAAAATGAAACAAATGTTGGGTTGTATATATCGAACCTACAGCTTTGAGCACATTTGCAGTGATCTAGATAAATAAAATGTTTACACATTAACTTAATACACACAATACATTAAAGCGGACCAGTAGTGGACTCGTGTTATCACACACCTACTATTGCCTGTAGGTATTTCAGCGTTTCTTACCCTAAAGCTTTCAGACCTAAGCTTTTCTTAATTAAAATAACTTTAATGTCTTTAACTTTTGCTTTGAGCCATGGAAAAAGTTTTCACTCATTGTTGGGGAATCGAAATGAGCGATTAACGATGTGGGTGAGTAAACGAAGCAGGTGATATTTATAGAATAAAAAAAAACTGAGGTTTATTACCTCATTATTGATGTCGCTGACTAGGGCAGCAAAGTACTTGATATTTACCCTCTTTAAGAGACAGACTGAGACCTGTCTTTTCACTTACAGTATGTTCTTGCTTTCAACATTCCTGCCTAGCTGCTCATGTGAGGTCGTTTAACAATGGTTCAAACCTAGCTCTGGGATGCTTCACAGAGTATGGTGCTTTGTGCAAGATATTTCGACATGTGGTAAGATATCTTGACATGTTGTAGAGGAAAACGTATTCAAGAACTGACTGACTGACAGTGCAAAGTGACCGCCTCGATGACTAGGAAAACAGATATTTAAATGTTTATGTATGTCAGGTCCAAAAAATCTGGATATAATCTGATAAGGTGAATGCCAATGTTTCTAAGTTTTACACTGATAAACCTAATGAGAGGGGACAAGGTCCAATGTCTGCCCAAACATACGTGTAGGACCAACTACATGATGGGTGAGTTTAAAGGAACCCAAGCTTCCAAGATTTAGAAAATCCAAAACCAGCAAACTGTGTGTACTGTCAAAAAGGAACACTGTGGTCACTAAGACTGCATTCACCCTTTTAAAGCAATCAGAAAACTCTTTGTTTAGGATTTTTTGGTCCGTGAAACTATTGATGCACATCTGGGCCAAAATAAGACAATTAATCAAACAGGGTGACCAAACTTTACATGCAAGTTCAGATCACTAGAGAACTAATAAAAAAATAAAAAAAATCATGGCGAAAGATTTAGGGTTGCCAGTATTTTATTTATACTGCCTACCCTGTTAATCCTTAACATATGCAAAAACATTGTACTTCCATTTGGGTCATTTATATTCTTTACAGTATTAATCTATGTATTAATTGTATTATATTAAAATTAAACTACTAGCAAGATTAATATCCACTGTCCCTGTTGGCATTACACAAAAGACACCATATTTTGTAAAAAATAATTGTGCGCTTTACATGCAAACACAAAAACATCCCACCGAATAGAATCTGACTAGAATCTGTCACGTGTATCATTCCTTCACAAACACATTAACCTTGACATTTATTCTTCATATGATTAATAGTAGGTGTAACAAAGACTAAAAGCTTTTTGAAAGGCAAACTACATGCTAGAATGTCATTCAGTCCCCATAGGACTGATGATATGGTTGGGTACACTGCAAGTGTAGTTGTATGCATATACTGTCATATATAAAATTTAGTGAAACGCCTACTGTGAACTTACTATGGAAAACATCTGCTGCTGAATCCAGGTTACGTAATCACTTCTGATGTCCACAAGCTCCTCCAGCTCATGTATATAAAACTTGTCATACTGAATTATTTGGCCACCCCTCTCATTTACCTGCAATTGTATGTTTTAACCATTAGTAGGGCTGATTTCCCATTAAAAGTGTTACTAACACTAAAATATTTAAAATTAAAATTGTTATGTTACATTAAAATAAAAGACAATTTAGTACATAATTATGGATATTTCCTTAGCATATATTTTTTGTTCAATTATTAGTGAATAATATGTCACATCTGTCTATTAACAGTACAAAATAAATGCTATAAAAAGCCGTGTAGATTTGTTCAACCATGGAAATGCGTAATCACGCAATGCAAGCTGTGTACTCACAGAACTTACCAACCATTGAATCTCCAGAAATTTTAGGCAGCTGCTTAAACAGGTGTTAAATGTTTTGCGCTCAGATGGTGGAAAACCTACTTTTTGCATCTGGAGTAGATATACAACCACCTCCTTGTACAATACTACAAGTTCCTGAAAAAATGTTGATTCCAGCTGTGACCACCAGTTCCCTAGAAAACAAAATTATGAGATCTATTCCAAAGGAATTAAATGGTAATACCTCATTAAATAAAATACTGTCTGACATGCTAGGTTTTATTTGAATATATTTTGACATTAATAGATAAGTACCTCGTGCATTAATTTATTTAATTTATTAAGATAGTAATAAAGGAGCATCATTTAATTATTAATTAAAAATAACATTACAGACAATTCATTTTAAAATGTGTAACTTTATGGTGTACATATTGTTTAGTATAATGACTAAAATACTAGTTAATACTAAATATACACAAAATATTACATATGCTATATAAAGATGTACAAAATTCTTGACAACATTAATGTAGTAAATAAAAACTTATAAGCCAAAGTCTACCAAAAATATAGCAATAATTTTATTATTGCCCTCGGCTTGAGCCTTCTACTGGAATAAACTAAACAGGGCACCAAATGTTCAACAGTTCAGACTTTGGCTACCCCTCACGAGAGAAAGAAAGCCAATCAGGTCTGTGTCCGACATCTGATAGCACCACAGAGATTTAAATTCCCAGTCTCAGCGGTGGTGGTCTAGGGTGGCCTAACTAACCACGGCAACACACAAAATATAACTAGAAATATATCAATATATAAAAAAGCAAAAAAGGTAATCATTTAATAATAATAGTTAATAATATAAGTAATGACAGCCGTAGCCACGTCTGAAACAGTACCTCGAAACACATCTACAAAAATGTAAACGAAACAAAATTTTGGCCAGCATCAACCTAGCAATAGTGAGGTTTAGTGAGAAACAACATCTTTTGGATTACTAGTCCTCCTCCCTAACCTCATTTATGTGAGCAGTAGCCGGAAGTCTGGTAGCCAATGAAGTTGCTCATTTCCGAGAAAAAAAAAAGAAGTTAGTTTAGTTTAAAGCTAGTTTAGAAGTTGAAAGGGATGTCCAATCTTTTTGCAAAAAGGGCCAGATCTGGGGTTATGATGCGTTGAGGCCAAACAGTCAGCCAAATATTTTTAAAACCATTAAATGCAATATTAAATGCAAATGAAATATTTTTACGAACTTTGAATTAATTGTTTTAAATCAATTTTACATACTGCTCCTTTAAGTCAATAAGGCTCTTGACTAGAAAGGAAGCAGAAAGCAACTGCATGCATGTTTATAGATAGATCACTTTATTAATCCCAGAGGAAAATTCGTGTATTACAGCAGCAAAATTCCAACAAGAGCAAGATATGCATAAGAAACTAAATAAAACAACAGCATTGTACAGGAAATTCAATTGTGCAGTAGCAGAAATTAAAATTTATTTACATGGATTTTGAAAGTGTCAGTGCAGTGGTTGTTGTTGTTTCCGATGGTAAATAGGTAAAATATGCAATAAACCATCAACTATCAGAGATTTAAAAAATAAATAAATAAATTAGAACCCAGAAAATGAATATAGCTGAAAAATGATACTGATCTTGTTCTGAACATGGGAGAAAGGGGAAAATGTTAAGTTACCAAATGATCCCCTTTTTTTAAATTAACCCTAATTTTGCTCAAAAATAAAAATAACCCTTGTTGTAAACAGGTATTTCAAACAACCAAAATATTTTGTGTTATCTTGATGGAGTCCACTTTTAAATAAAATTTTAAATTGAATAAGGGTCAGAAAATAACTTTGTAACTGCCTCAATAATCCAACATTTATTAATGTTTTTGAAATTTGGTTTGTAAATAAAATTAGTCAATGTCTAATAATGTATGATTCTAAGATTAGTTTCGCAGTGCTTCACTAATTGTATATAAAGTGAAACCCCGGTTAACGACCACAATCCGTTCCGAAAGGTCGGTTGGTATCCGAACATTTCTCCACAAGAAATAAAGGAAATAGAAATAATTCGTTCCCAGCCCTGGTTGCCTCGCTAATGTATGAAAATTACATGATATACCGGTATGTTTTTAAAATGAGAACAGTTATAATACAGTACACATGGAGTTAAATAAACCGAAAAAGCATTTAAACACAAGAAAACATTTAGTAAACAAGATAAAATGTACCGTTTTGACTGCGGTGTGACGGCGTGA
>JAOTRQ010000027.1:998971-1010535 GCA_028565875.1 Hoplisoma paleatum
AGACTATGATTCTATTTTTATTCACATATTCATTGTTAGCTCTCCACACAGCAACAATAGAAATAAAAATATATTCCATAATTGATATGATCGTTATTTGAAAAGATACATGTCAATTCAGACATTGTAAATAATAAATCATAAAAGAAAAAGGAACGAGGTAAACAACCAATGAAAGCTGTATGACTTTTAACAGCTAAGCACTAGTGTGCATATCTTCAGCAGGCCAGTCAGCAGTGCAGACAAAATGAGGCAGTTATTTTTTAATTACACAAAAAAATGTTTATTCTCCAAAGCCATACGCGATGTCATTAGTTAACTCTTTCTACACCAGTACCTTGTGTACATGAAGCAAGCTCATTGATAATTAATGGGAATGTCTGTGGTAATCTGACTGGAGATAGCTTTCTTTCCAGCTTCAGTGAAATAATGAAGGGCCTAAAATGGCCTTTGCTCCCCATTACCTCGGGCAATAGAATTCCTGAAAGCATGCCTTGCGGGCATCTAAATTATATACGCCATTAGGCGCATGGAGGCTTTCTGCATTTCATATAAACTCCCTGCTCTTGCTGCAGAACAGCAGCTCCAGAAAAGCTTGAGATTTCTTAAGTGAAGAGTTATGTAGATCCAAGGGCACATTTCCCCCTTTTAGATGCTTCCTGAGAGCCACCACAGCTCCCAAGCCTTCCCCACGGGGCAAAGAACACACGCTATCAGAGCCACAATAACACACATCACAAACAAAATAGCTGAAAAATATGAGCTTTGATTACATCATTAACCGATGCCAAAAACAGTCAGACCTAAACAGCAGTTTGTCCTCCCTACTGTTTTTAAGCAAATAAGACTTCCTCACTCCCGCCTGGAAGGGAAAGCAGCACCGCAGGTTTGTAATCTAAGACAAGATTTTCATTGAAAGCAAATGCTTTCAATACGGTGTAAAGACCAGTTCGTGTTAGGCAAGGCCTAAAATAATAAACTCAGGGCTTGTCCCATGCGACTTAGCAAAACAGAAGCAAGGGCCAGAAATCAGGACGGAGAATGATTAAGAGAAGGAGGTTAAGAGAAAGAAAAAAGAGGGGGGATGGCATGAGAGGGAGTAAAACAGAGATCGTGTGATCTCAAAGGTAAATCTGTTGTGTGTTCTCTCTGGAGCCTTTTTTTCGGTATTATGAATTGTTTAACTTCTTTTCCCAAGTATTTTTACTCAAGTCTGACCTACGAAGACCTTCCCCCTCAAGGCAAAACGGAGGAAGAGAAAGAGGCTGGAGTTGTCAATTTTATTGACGTTTCCATTTATTCTGCGATTTAATATCAATACCCCTTGTGAAATCGGGGGCTATTAATACAGTATGTTTTTGTATTATTGACAGAAGGCAGGTAGTCATCTAAAAAGAACATTATTAAGGAGCAGCATTATCTGCCACGATGACGTCCTCCTATGTGACCAACGAGAAGCATGAGAGAAGTCCAAAAAACTTGAAAATAATCATAAAAATAATGCCAGTCTATAAACAAGCTCACAGCCTCATTAAACCACCAGCAGGCTCTACTGGCAGATTTATTCGTTTTTTTGCTGATGCTGTGAGGAAATGCCATGGGCTAACTTTGGCCAATCGCTAATGGGTTATGACAGAGTCTTAGCAGCCGGTGGAACGGTTGGAAAGGGTGGCATGTGCAGGCTGGTCTACCGCTGCCTGAAAGAGAGGGGGGGTGGAATGTCATCTCATCTGCCCATATGTGATGGAGTCTATGTGGCAATTAGGCAGCAGGCCGGTGACTGGAGCAGTCCAGAGGCTGAGGGGGATGCCCCACGGCAAATCAGGGAAAGGATTTTTTATGCTCTCTTCTAACATACAAATACACACTATTCACACTGCTATGGCTGACATTGCTCTCTCTGCTTGCCTGCCCACCACACGAATGAGCTTAACACCTAAACCTCAACATGCTTTTGTCAGTCAGCTCTCCTGATTAGCTAACCTGGTTTTCTCCCCACATTTCTCTTTTTTACCCTCCCATATCCGAAGCTTTCTGTCACCAGTTTGCCCACTCAAGGCATTTATCTCTAGAGCTCTAGAGTAATCGGTTATTATCTGATTACTGAAAAATGAACCTTAATTGACACTACCTATATAATTGTCGGCTCACGCACAACCCTTAGGGTGTCAACAATTTTCTCCACATGAAATCCAAATTAGTAATGTGCCATTTAGCCAACTGTCAAGCATGTTCCTAGTACAAAAGACATCCACTTCAGCACAATGAAATAAAGCACACTCACACAAAGCAAGGTTTCAGTTAAAGAAGTAGGGATTTGCCAAGGGTTATAATTCAATTGCACTATCTGCTTGCCTTTTTATCCTTTGAAGATATTATAAGCCATGGAACAGATACATATCAGAAGTATTTTTAATTTTACCTCTGGCCCTTGCCAGTCCAATGACTTTAAAGGTGGGTCTCTGTCCACATACACATGCAGTCCCTAGCTCAACAAGACCAAGACTTCGGGTGTGCTGCCTGCATCCATTCAGAAAGCACCCATTCACACACCCCTGCCTTTCTCCCCAGAGCGCACACATAAGCACACAGAAAGAGAGTGCAAGTGAGGGTAAAAGAGGGAGGGTAAATCAGAATGAAAAAAAATAAAGCCATGCTTATTGTATTCTGCTAATTCCCATTACCAGAATAGTGACCAGGCAGTGATAGGAGGGGGTTGTCCTTCTGCTAGGGTCACAAGTACTGCCCACTGAGAAATAGTCAAGCATGAGGGAATTCCATAAAAGAGCAGTCAAAGAAGTGGCTGCTGCATTTTTGGAACCTCACCATTTGTTTATGAGCAGGCAGTCAAATCAATGTCAAGACAGTTCCTATTTCAGCAAAAAAATAATGGACATTATTTAACATTTTAATCCCCATATATCTGCAAATTTTTATTTTTATGAAAATTCTTCTCATGGTCGCGGTTGGAAGGGGGAGCTGGGGACGCGTTTTATTAACAAACACTGGCTGAAAAACAGGAATAGTCAAGCTACTAAACCATGAGAGGGCCTCAGCCATCCAGATCCTTCAGTCAAACCCAGTCTGGTCTCTATGGATGCCTGACTAGTCAATATCACCACTGAGATTCTAACCTGGATCCAAGCAGTGATGGGCAAATATAATAAACCATCACCCCAAGTGCTTATTTCCAGATTCACTTCATTGTTTTTGTAGTTTGCTAAACAAAATTAGATGAGTGGTGCCATGCTCTCTAGTTTTTACACTGACACAATCTCCTCAGTTATCTGGAATCGGTACCACAATGCACTAGAATTAGCTTTCTAGTGGCTAGGTTCTTATAAGAAAAATTATTTCAAGTACTAGAACAGCCGCTGGATTCCATTGATTATTCCATGATATTATCATTATAATTAATTAACACTCCAGTCAAGGGTGTAAACAGTAAACTTGATTAAGCTGACCTCACTAGAAATTATTATTATTATTATTATTATTATTATTATTATTATTATTATTATTATTCTAAATAATCTGTTTCTACTGGGAAAACGTAATAATACAAACATTTAATGAATAGTAATGAATGCATAACTGTATGTTTATATATGAAAATTATTTACAGTAATTTGATAGAACGTGTAATAATTCTTTCAATAAAAAGCACTTGAGTGTGCAGTAATATTTCTGTCCCTGGGTGTATTTTTAAATTAGCATATGTATACAAAACATACCGTTGATGAAAACAGATGAATGCAGATCTTTTCTCCTTTTTCATAATTACAAGCAAAGAATGACAGCATAAACACTAATCTTTAAAGCTTCGTGATTATGATCCGCAATTAAAGTTGCTTCATTTGAAATAACGAGGTAAATGATGACAGTTTAAAGAACCAGAGAGCTTTGAGTAATGCTGACAGACGCCGACTCGGTAAACCATAATTCGATACATGAAAACAAATGTAATTACAAACCCTTTTATCACCGCTTGTGTCTCTTTGCCCACCTTTGGCGTACTAGATCATGAGCTGTAATGTGTTTAATGTATTCCATATTTAGCATTGTTCCATCTCTCATTACACGGTGGTGCCCATTCCAGGGCCTTGATGTGAGCCCTTCATGCATATTCGTAGGTCTCTGGGATCATGTGCCTGACATACCCATAGGTGATGGCAAAAATGTCACTCCGAATGTTATGGCTTTTTCTTGTCTGTGTGTGTATAAGGGTCACTTACACCGAAGCCCTCAACACGTTGGAAAACGCGCCAGGGCCCAGGGGCACAAACACACCATTAGCTTGGTAAGCTCTCTTTTCCTTTTCATTCTCTCACCCTTTCTCTTCTTGCAAGACTTGTCCACCTCATGCTCCGTCTCCCCCCTTCTTTGCTGATCCTGTTCCCATGTTGAGGAGAAAGAAATGGTTGAACCACAGCACCAGGCAGCCGGTTTACCCTTTTATGTCAAGCATTTTTACTGTTAAACTATTGATTTTTCCTCCTTTGTAATGTTTTTTTAATCTAAAGATATACGGCTAGAGAAAAAGCAGGGCAAAGAGGTTCAAACAAGAACACTTTGAGTCCACTGAGACACATATACACATTATATGCTCTCATTTCTCACCCTCTGTCTCAGACAGTGTTTGACACCTTCTTAAGGCCAGTTTTGTTCTATAACAATCCAGAGTGGTCAACCAAGAGATGACAATGTTTTTTAAAACAAAAAACGCTACACTAGGAACTGAAAACAATACTGACACAATCTGGGGCATGCTAGACTAATCTTCTGAAGGCACAAAATAAAATATACATTGTTACAATGTTCCTGTGACCGAAACCAGATAGCTATGTGTCATATAATCAACTCCATCAACTGATGTATTCCATTCTAAAATGGCCTGATTTGAACTGGTTGAAAACAGCAGATCCACCTTGCCTGCTTGACATGACACTCATTGTCTGAGCTTGAATGCAAAACTATTTTTCATCGTTTGCACATCACTAAGACATAAAGTGGCATTCATTATTTATACAAATAATAGATAAGAACAAATCCAGCATTTCTTTTTGTCTTTTTGACGAAACAAAAGGTGTCATGAACCTAATGTTAATCCGTATAGCATTGTCGTGAGTTTATCGTTACTTCCTTAGTACTTGGTCAATGTCAAAACCATTCCTAATAGTTTCAATTAGAAACAAAAGACTCTTACATTAAGCTTATTAGCATGATGTGACAAGTCACTGAACATAGCTGGATGCCATGTGGTAGAGTAAAAAAGCTTTTTCATTTTTCTTCCCGATCATTTTCCACATGGTGGCTATCTAAATAACTCAGGCAAAGATAAGTGCTTTTAATAGGCAGGGATTTTCCCCTTTGTTGAGTACAGTTGATAATAAGGGAACGTTTCATGGCCAATAATAGCCCCCTTAGCACTCACTGAAATTGTCCAGTGGAGATAACACGAAGGGGCCACTGTACAGCAAATGACATATGATTAGCTTATGTTTATAAATATCAGGGAGAAAATACATGACTGTACAGATGTTTTTTTGCTCTCCTTTTCCAAGGGCAAGTTTCAAAGCCACATAAACTTTAACAAACCCCGAAGAGTTAGAGTAATCCTGACTGAGGTCACAGGAAGTGGTGCAGAGGGGATGCAGTTGAACTTTTATCGACTAAGAATATGCTGAGAAGATAAAGCTCTCAGTTGGAAAAAAGGAGCTGGCCTGAGCGTCTGCTTCCTGACTAACGTCGTAAGGGGTGGCTAAACATGAATGATGCTGTACCTCGACTGATCAAAAAATGAACATGTCTCATGTAATCAATTGGGAATCTCTTTTATTTCAGTCTTTCTTGGTTTTAAACTCAGAACAGCCGACAGTGATCAGGTTACTACTCAGTGTGTGTTTCAAAAACCACAGTCAGTTAAAAGCTCTAACTCTCTCAAACATGCATTAAGGTAAACACATCCTCTTCACACACACACACACACACACACACACACACACACACACACACACACACACACACACACACACACACACACACACTCCTTCCACCACACACTCACTTTTGTTTGTTTGTTATTCCTCATTCACTCCCTAAATCTAAAGAAAAGAGCCTTTAGGAGCTCTTTATCTTTTCCTTCTAAATCCCTTTAACAGGTATCCATGTCAAAAGGCCAGGCCAGCTATCTGGAGGGGGGCAGTTGTATAGGAAGGGTCAGTACTGGGTCAAACCTTTACCCAATTGTTAGCTCAGCCCTCCCCCTTCAAAAGAGCCTTTTTCTGCCAGCATTCGGCTTTCCATCTGCACAGACACTGTCCTCGGTCACAGCACCCCACTGACACTCAGCAAATAATTCCTTCATTGCGAGAAGCTTCCGGAAAAAAAAATATAAAGGTCAAACAACTTCAGAACAGGAAGTTGGATTATTTAAATATAAAGTTTTTGTGACCTTTTATGTTATTTATATAATGCGTTAAACAATAGTGTAAAGCTGGGTAGCACGTATGATCTGTAACATTATTACAATTTTACTAGTGGCTAAACATATAAAGACACGCATCTATAAAACTGAACATATATTTGAATGAATATGAGAATAGAGAGAAAATGAATTTCTACATAAGAGAAATACATTTTAATAATTAATAAACGACACCATACATCCCTGAGCATATGAATACTGTTATTACAATTAAAAGTTTGTTTCATAACTTGTTTGATTGGCATCTTTGCATATTGTGTATTAGGGTGTAATGTGTTACGGGAAGCTTTATTACAGCAGCATCAACTTTTGTTGTAAATGTTTGTGTAAAAGGTAGTGATTCAAAGTTTGACCCTGAAGTTCCTACTGAATTGTCTAAGCAATTTCTGCTATAAAACAGAACTTAACATCATCAACCACATTCCATCTTGTCACAAAATGTGCATGTCACAAATGACAGAGGACCGTACACACAGTGCTTAAGTCGCTATCTGCAGGAAAATATTCCTCACCCAGCACTATCGGCAAAGAAGCATATGGCAAACTAGCAGCAGGCCATTCATCCTCATCCTCTTTGGAAGCTAAAATTAGCACAATGCCGTTTGTGGCTTTAGACTTCAACCAATGTGATACTGCTAATATAGAACGACTGCACGCCTTTATAGAAATGCATACACAGATGAACGTAGCAGGATTATCCTACTAGGATATTTATTTTAATTTTCTACAGCGACTACAAGGCTAACCTAAATTCATCTAATTTTATATTGAAAAAAAGAACGAAAAAATCTTGTATCTCTTGTGCAGGTCAATGTATATGCAATGTTTTCAAATAACCAGCTTAGCAAAAAGCCATTTCTCCTTGGCGAAGAAGATCTTTGCTAATCTCTTTATCAAAGACCTAAATAAACTGTGTGCATGTTGCCAAACAGGAATGTCTGAGTAATGAACAGTGTTAGCGCTGTGTTTTGACTGGAGTTCCTCTCTCTTTCAGCCTCATGTCTTTTCCTTCCTCCATCAGGCTCATGAAGCAGTGATAGCCTATCTCTCACAGTGTTATCAGCATTTTCCTAAAAAGCGGGCTAGCATATATCTGATGCAGGTTTGAGTACTGTTGAGTGTGTTTGGTAAAGCAGATAAGTAGATAACACGGAAGTGAATCAGTGATTCTTTAATTTAGGTTTCATTTTCAAATACTAAGAAATTCTGTATGTATTTGTCATTTTTCTAGCATGATTTACACAAATAGCTGTGAATTGTACCGCCTTGACAAGAGCTAGAGAGCTAGAGCTAGGCTAGAGAGAATCTGTGCCATATCTTTTCATCACCTACTACATATTCAACATGAATTGTTGACAGCATGTAAGAAAATTTCTTCATAAAGCAAACTGCAACAAAATGTTACATGATTAATTATGAATTACACACACATTGGTAATTATTTTGTAGCTTTACATTCTTAAATTATACATATTTAAAATGCTATTGCTCATTTAATAGCAGGCAATTTAATTTATGAATGAATATTCATTCCTATCCGGCAATTTTTGAAGTATGCCAAGTATACCAAGCAATTAAAAGTTTCATGTTGTTTCGGTCTTCCAGCAAACACACATGGGGGTGTAAACAGTGCAGAGTTTGATGTCATATATTTGACAAGGATGTTTCAAAGCAAAGCATAATATGCTGCTCCAAGATCTCAGTGTACTTTTCTGCGTTAATACTGACCTTTTCCAAGGACAATAAAACAACCCAATAGCTGTGACCGACTCTGGCTTTTGAACTCGTTGTTCAACAATCTGAATCCACATTTGTTGTCTTTGGTTCAGAGAACATGTCCATTTGTTCCAAATTCTAAAATGCTGCTTCTCTAATTAAAGATGATTACAATCGTCTGTTTACGTCATCTGTTGAAAATCACAACATTTATTTAGGCTTTATACTAGATGTAAAATGAAATAACTAGGGTTCAATGGAAAGCGTTCTTGATTAAAGATATTGTTGCTTTCCTTTTTCTATTGGCCTTTCAAAAACAGAAATGAAATAAACAATTATGAGAGCAATGGCTAGATCAAAAGTAAAATGAAAGATAGACGAAAGCTTTTAGCAACTCGACCAGGGGTTACATGGTTGGTTTTAGGATGGTAGTAGAATACACCTCAGTGGCCACTTAATCCTATATCAAACATCACAATGTCAGTTTAACATTGCAGCATTTTAATTATTTTTTGCCTTGAGACAGGTTATCCAGGAAGCCCTACAGTAGCCAAAAAGTGATTGAAGCAGCACGAAAAAGTTATAACGAATAACGAAATGCCTGCTGCTTATCAATTAGCATGGTGCATGGGTATATTCATAAAAAGGAATGTCTACATTGCCCCGAAACTGCTACTCCTGTAATATTCTCTTCCCTGTATCCTTTGTGAATGTGAGTGTGAGTAGGATCCATGCTAAATCAAAAACACACCTATTTATCAGTCATTAGGCCTTAATCAGATTATATCCAGTCTTCACTAGCATAATGCATATCTGCATGAAGAACAAGATCATGGCTGTAGTCATCCATACAACATCAAGCTTTTAGAGCTCCACTTTGAAATACACCCCAATCCCTCACCACCACTTCCCATACCCCAAAGTTAAAAGACACCATAAAAGAAAATTTCACTAGAAGATATTCAAACTGTGAAACGGCTGGCAAATGTTTGATAATGCTTTTTCCAAATGATCGAAAAAGAGAAAACAAAATAGACAAGCATGGTTTTCTCTGTTCTGATGGACAATTGTAGCCTAATTCATGGTTTCAATGTGCACAAACATAGAGAACATTATAAGCCGCACTTGGAGAACAACATTCTGTCAATGTGATCTGTGAACAACAACACTAACTCCGTCGAATCAATGCTGAAAATTATGGTTTGACATATGTACCACTTAAAAATATCATTGTAGTACATAATTGAATTATATGTAAATGTAAAATATACACTGTGGAACTTCAGTGATTTTTTTCTGGTTCTGAACTAATCATAAGTTCCTCATTCCACCATTAATAAGCTGTCACTCTTGGGTTTCTGTCCTGATCCACCAAATGAATTCTATTCAGGAATGATGAAAAGTCTCTTTGGATAAAAGCATCTTCTAAATGCTTCAAATGTCTATATATGTGCAAAAAAGCTACACAATGATGCATACAATTATGACCACTGAAAGGTGAAGCATATAACAACGGTTATCTCTTCTTTATGACATCTGGAATACATTAGGCAGCAACTGAGCGTTATTATCCAGTTTTATCCAGTTTTGGGACAAGGGCCAAATTTTAATTGGCTAGATGCATCTCCACAACAGATCAGTATTTATAAACTATGAAGCATATAATTCTCTTTATATACTTCTTTTCCTTTTAGTGATTCTTCTGGATGAAATGCATTAGTTTTGACATGCAAAAAGTAAACTATTGTCTAGTTTGTGTTGTAAATTAGTATTATTACAAATACAGTTTACTCAAATCTGTAATTAAAGAAATACAACACATTGGACTGTATGAACCAGATTTTAATTAGATTTGCATATTTGGTTATAGAAACTATGGAAGACTTGCAGATCTCGCCAGTCTTGGAGATTTTTACCCTGTTTATAATGCATAGAATTTTATCCCTGAAATGTATCTTCATTACTCACGACCTTCATTTTATAGAAACAAATGAAAGAGTATGTTCCTTAAAACAGTGATAATCTTTGAGCTTGTAATTGTTTATGTCCTGATGTTGGGTTCAAATACCTATTTCTTTCTTCCTAAAATATGTTTATTTTAGTCAAACTGCTGTTTGGAAAGTTACTTGGATTGTAATAATGACGTGTTTCCTTTTGTCCTTTTAAGCTAGACACACTTTCTAAAATAAGCAGGATCCCAGTTACAATCCCACAACAAGTCCCTTGAGAGGTTAGCTGTCACACAAAGGTGGTCATGTATGTGCTACACTGAGCCGCCCTTGCTAATAGATGCACCCTAATTAAGGAAGCCTGGCCTGGTTCTCAGCTGGACTCCTTTTAAAAAGAAAGGCTCTCAGACGGGGAAGACATACAATCAAAACATAATTGTGTGTCCAGAAAATCCAGCTCCTCTGCATAGACAAGAAGGTTATTGTAACTAGTAACATTGTTTCAATTGTTATTTATGGTTTAGCAACATGACAGGAACGTTTGGCTTTTTTTTACATATGCTCTTGCTTAATTTTAACAATGCTGAACAGTTAAAAAGCACTGCAAAATCTGTTATTTTGCTGGTGATGCTTGGATAGACAGATGCAATATTTCTAAGGTATATGCCAGCAAGTCAGTGATGTGCAGTAAAAGGAAGCGGTAGAGCATGGCGAGACAGAAAAGGTCAGTAGGAAACATGAGGGAACGGGGGGAGGTAGCCACTTGGGACAGGGTAAAGTGGCCATGAGTGTCTCAGCCAAAAGGATAATAGTGTGCTTATTGAGATTATGAAGTGACTCTTTACCAAACATGCTAATTTAGTTAATACTACTACTTTTCACAATCAGTAATTAACCTACATTACAATAATTCCATCCCACGCTACAGCTTCGGCTTGGAACAAAACATATACTTGGCTAACTGCTTGGGTACATGCTAATAAGCCTTTTCGCACATGTACACTGACCTGGAAATGTTCCAGCTTTTTACTGGGTAAGAGTATATACGAATGTAGCCCAGGGTTACAATTCTAGATAGACAAGCACAACAAGTTCCCAGGTTGGGTAATATTTCTGGGTAATTACTTGCTCGGCTTGAGTAAATAAAAGATGATACTTTACATTTTGACAACGTAAGACCTGGTTAGACCTGAGTACTTTTCAACATTAGCACAAGAACTATAAGTAAAATATTTAGACAAAATATTTGCAGCAAAAATCTACTACAATGTATGCTATGTATGCTCTCACTCCCTTCCCTCTCTCTCTTTCGCTCTCTCTCTCTGTCTCTCTCACTATGTATGTATGTGTGTGTGTGTGTGTGTGTGTGTGTGTGTGTGTGTGTGTGTGTGTGTGTGTGTGTGTGTGTGTGT
>JAOTRQ010000027.1:1103269-1116421 GCA_028565875.1 Hoplisoma paleatum
CGAAAATAAGACATAGTGGGGCTTTTGGGGATAAAAAGAAAGTAAGACGCTGTCTTATATTCGGGGAAACACGGTATTAGACAAAACATGATATATTTTGGGTCAAAATTTAAAATGTCTGCTTTGAAATAAACAGTGGATTTTTTTATGTTTCACATGTTTTTTGTTGTTGTTGTTGTTGTTGTTTTTGTTGTTGTTGTTGTTTTTATCTGGGAATACTTCTAAAAGAATTTGAAAAACAAAAGAAAAATGAAAACAGGTTTTTTTCTGAAATATTTTGTGTCCATTTTTTCCTTTGTATCTTTTAAATCAGTTTTGTGTCGAACCAAAAACAAGGAACATGCCAAGGACATGGCATTGTCCAAAGTTTTTTTTTTTTTACAATACTTTAGATTCATGCACAGGCGTGATTTGTGATGTCACTCCACTTAATGCACTTTCATACAAGAGGGGAACAGTAAAATATGACAGAGTTTTGCAATATTTAGTATTGTGCTATAGGGTGATTATCATCATAAAGAGCTCTTGGAATTCGCTTGTATGTACATGGTTGGGAAGCTGGAATTGCAATCGATAGTTTCCATAAAACTCCAGAATACATGTGTGCTTTGTGGTCTGTGTGTTTGTGTGTGTTAGATAGACAGTTTAGATGAAAGTGTCAGAACCAGGGCTTTCCCAGGCCCTTACAGACAGACAGTCATGTACATAAATGCAACTCATTTGGTTGCGGAAAGCTGGAGTTAACAGACTAAACAAAACTGACCCTAATCCTGACCTGGCCAGTCGCCATGGCGCTTGTGCCCCTGTGGCCCCACAAATCCCAGAAGTCACTGCAGCCTGCTAATGAACTCTGGGGTGTTTGTCTCCATGTAAATGCACTTATGTTATACAAATGTGGATTTTTCCAGTAGCAAAAGACCAAATTGTATACATTTTTAAACAAAGTTTGCCTACAACAGGAGTAAAAAAGAGTTCATAATTATAAAGGCTTCTATTGCATCTCCTTTATCTGTAAAAATATTGCATTCGTTTAGACTTATAATACAATTATCAATAATTTTGTGGTCTCATTTTAGTTAGTTAAATTTAGTTAATGTATTGGCTTGTTCTTTGGAAAAGCTGACTTTATCAGCAAAAGCAAACATTGCTCATGGTGTTGGGGAACATTTATGTCCACAGCATGTGTGCCTTGTATATGTGTGAAGGTAGCATTAACGCAGGGGGTCTATATCAGGATTACAGAGGAACATGTGCTGCCAGGAGGATGACATCTCTTCCTGGGAGGTCTATGGTCATTTTGACAGGCCTTCTACTGCACATGCTACAGCAGTGTGACACTGTAGACACCGAGTGTGGGCGCTTGACAGGCCTGCCTGCAATTCAAAGGCCTGTCTCCTATTAAAAATGTATGACTCATTATTTGGAGGAGAATCAGACATCAGTGTCCATGGCCTTTTGAGCAACTAAAGTCTCCAACTAGCAAGAAAGTGCAAGATTATTATTAGCAAAGCTACAATTACAAACTATTCAAATGTTTAATTCAAATGATTAAATTTTTCATCTCAACTAAAATTCTTTCTTCATCCAGCCTCTTATTTTTAAAGTATAATAACACAATAATGGCATACATATAATGAAGATGCACCTTAATCCAGATATAGTCTGTTTTAGCACTATGATCAAGATAAAATGTTTTTTTGTTGAATTACATTAGTAACAAGAGTGTTAGTGTTTTGGAAACAGTAAACAGTGATGTAACTAAAAAAAATGATTTTGTGGAAAGAACCCTTGAATTACAGCAAATGTATCAACTAAGGGTAATACCATAAACTAAAGGTTTAGATATTTATGATTATTTATGTATGTTCAAAATAATAATGATTATAGAGTACATAAATAAAATAAATCTGCAATATTATTTAAATGATGACTGTCTTAAAGGACAATAGCTATAAAAGCAGCAGATCAATTTTTAATTGTCATTAAAACTACATAGTAGTGCTACTGCTAATATTTTTTTTATCTCTGCTGCTCCTATAATTTAAACATAACAAAGCATGGTGGCTAAGTGGATAGCATTAATTCTAATAAGCAATAAAACTGGATAAATTTACAGTCAGTACGATATTGATAATTACATCCTTTTTGTTTGTTTGTTTTGACTTATTAATATACATGTAGCAATTTTTTGCTATAAGAAAAATGTTCTTACTGAGTTTGTAAATTGTACTTTTTTTGTCCTGTTAGAATAGTTTTCATTCCTGATTACATCCTTAGGTGTTTGCACATATGATCTTTTGCACAAGCAAACATAGTATACAATAGTACAAAAATCATATCAGTCCATCGTCATTACCAAATTAACCCAAGGGCAGATCTGGCATTCAGGGTTCAAAGAATATAAGAAATACCTAAAAACACCAATTCCACCCCCACTAAGATTGCCAATGCCTGCTCTTTGTCAAACACAGATTCTCACGCTTGCCATAAATGTAAGCTGCTAAAAAAATTAATGTGTGTTTCTGGTCTATTCTCTTCTCATTATATCAGGAATATGTAAAAACTGTCTACTTGATCATGATTTCTGTTCATGCCTTATGACCTTGGACTGAACTCAAATTATCCTGTTAAGGTTCATGGCTGAAAACTAACACCACTTATAAAAAGTATTCAAACTTAGTGCCCTCTTCATGTGGCAGAATCCTAAGGGCATATCATTAGCTAGAGAATCAAAGTTTGTAATCCTCTATGGCAAATATGGGTTGCTCAGCAAAGCATGTTTGATTAATTCAAAACCTAACTCTATGTTCTATCAACCTGACCTAATCTTTCCAAAACAAAAAGAAAGGAGTCTTTAAGAAAGCTTTTATTGCTGCTCTGTTGAAATGTGAATGAGTGAATCAGATTAGATGTTTGGTGAGAAACTATCAAAGCGAACAACCCTGAAGCTTTAATAGCTATAGCAGAGGCAGTCCTAAACAAGCTGGAAGGCCTGTTGTTACTCGGTGGCTCCAAGCCACTGCACTGATGGGGCCACATTGATGTTTGGATTAGGGCACGCCTCTGTGATCAAGTGCTCAAACACTAGATAAAAACAAGAGAAACACCCTTTAATCCTCACAGACTCTCTTTCAAATAGGATTTAAAGGCATAACGTCTCAAGTGACTTCTTTTTACAATGCTCCAGTGTTTTTGGATTAATTCATATGCCTTTCCAGACATGGCTTTCAGTTCCATTTCTTGGCAATTATGATGAAGGTGTACAGAGTTCTGGCTTACAAGCAATTATATTGAATTGTTGCTCTTTAGACAGTCTTTAAAAAAGCTTTACATTTAACAATTTGGAGACATAAGTAAAAGCAAATATGTTCATAAACTTAGTAAAGATAGCTGTTTTAGAAAGTTTTAGAGTGTATGGAATTTGTGTGCAAATTCAGTCCGAAGAACATTTGTGACGGGCTTTTTTCATTTATTTATCGCAAAGGTCTTCGTTGGAGATCAGGCATGTGCATGGCTACACAAAATGAATACGATTTTTATGGAACTTGATTTTCATGTACCGTTATGACCAGTTGGAGTTTCTTCTATCATTGTTTGATCGTCGTTTGGTCAGTTATGACTTGTCATTGGATAGCCCCTTTGTTTCCAACTCAATGCTGACACTTAGAATTTTTTAAGAATATGCTTATGCACTACTGCAGTTTTACACACAGACGAATTTGTCCTTCAGATTTGATCCAAACCGTGCAGCCATACATATATTTATACACTAGGGGGCAGTAAGACCTTCTATACTTTACAACATTCAATAGTTATTATATTGACTCTCTATATTGACTTTTAAGTTTCGGCTGTAATAAGCAGTGATGGATTAGCAGTTAAGGTACTGGGCTAGAAAACAGAAGGTCGCCAGTTAAAGCCCCACTACCACCAAGTTGCCACCATTAGACAAGGCCATTAATCCTCAATTGCACAAAATGGAGCTCCATAGTAATTGTTGGTCACTTTGCTCATTCTTTACTCTGTAAAGCTGCTGTGTGACAAGGTCTATTGTAATGGGCCATACACATAAAAGTGACTCGATTCTTCAGTTATGCTTCTGATCACAACTGCAGCTAATCGTACTATGCTAATATCGCAAGTTCTGAACTTTCAGAATGAAACAACACTATATTCACATATAACACTTTAAATTGGTAATCGCTAGTTAGCAAAACATATTATTAAACAAGGTGTTATATTCCCAAATATATTCCAGCACAGCATCTGTATTTACAGTAGACGTGAGTCTCAGACTGTTGCTCCTCACAGTGGGGGTCTGCAGCCAGACTGTTTTAGACTGTTGCCCTCCCCATGTCCTACTCTCAGCTAAAGAAACTGAACAACACTGTGTTCAACCACTTGTCACTTGGCATATTTATAGAAATTAAAAAAAAACATTTAAATACAAAAATTACTTTTCCACACTGCTAAACAAAAGCTCAGATCACTATGCCTTTAATTTTAGTGCAGTGTCTTGGTCTGTTGTTGTTCATTGATTAAAATTACCAACATGTTATGAACTAAATAGCTGAGTGTTTATGTTGCTGTTGTCAAACACTTACAGAAATAGTTATGTAATTATTTTTAATAGTTTTCATAAGGGGACAGTTCATTGGTAGGAACATTCGGCTCGTTGATTTAAGTTTGGACAGCTCTAAAGAATACTGTGTGGAACTTGCATGTTCTCCTCCTGTCTGAGTGATTTTGCTCTGAGAACTCAGGTTTCTTTAGACTTCAGGAGTCTAAAGACATGCTGTGGGATTATTTGGAGATACTTAAATTGTTGTGTGTGTCTCTGTTTGTCTGTCTGTACCAACAGTCTGGCAACCTGTTCAGGTGCTTAGTATACTCGGCTAGTGGGCCATACCATGACTGGTTTCAGTATGGCGGTTAAGTAATGTTAATGTTACATTCAGTAACTGTACCAAAATTGTACATTTACAACTGTAAATTTTGGTCTGCAGTATTTTTCATATCGAGGTTTTCTGTCTTTCATCAAATGCTATATTTCCAGTGTTGGCATATCCTGTGGTGGTGGTGGGGCCCAAAGTGATATTTAATTATGAGGCCCACAATCCCCAGCGGCGCCCCTGCCTGGTCTGAAAGTATTTAGTGAAAGACGATCCTTATATTTCTTCTGTTTGAATGATAGTGACATCGGTCATCATGCTACTTTAGTTTAAAGCGTTTCCGGTCCAGAGTTACTAAAATGAGTGCACGTGTTGACAATAATAGGATTTGTCTCCCTCTAGAGGATATTTGAAAAAGAAACTTTCTCATTAATTTTCTCCATCAAAAAAATCTGTTTCAGTTCATTAAAAATGACACAAATACATTCGTCTTCTCTATTTAAAGGTATTCCGTTACTCTATTTGGACTTGCAATTAAGAGCGACAGTCAATTTACATTCTGCACATTCTGAGAAGGTGTTATTTAGTTAATCTATTTATGTGCATCAAGTTTTTAACCAATTCACCTGGGTACATATTTAAAGTAATCACTCCCTGCATTTAGTGGTGTATTTGTGTTTTCAATTATTAATTTACGATTTAACATTTCAAAGCGTTTTGTAGTTAAATGTTGATCAGCTCCATTTCAAAAAAGACCTTTCTCTCTAAGTCACCATAGAGGAAGGTAAACAAAAACACAACAGATGGCAGAAACAAGATGCGTACTGTCCCCAGTGTTGTTGGGGTAAATTACTATATGATGCATAGGACCTCTCCTATACAATGAAAACAATAGTGTCGAGCCGATGGTATTGTCTTGCCACAGTCTACACAGAAGTATCCTAACACCTCTAAAGAAAACTTCTAACTTCCCTCCTCCGTCCTTCCACTATGCCAAAGTCAGTGCTCTAAGTCTCCTACAGGTCCTGCACTGCACTTAATCCTGATGCATTGCTGTACTCTACCCTGTTTGTTTACTTTTTGCCTTATATATTAATGTATTTATTCAATATGTACCTTACTTAGTACTTATTCTTTATGTGTGTAACCTATAAACTTGTTAATCTCTTTAGAAAAAAGTATCTGCTACAAAAGTTGGTTTGTTATCGGTGTGTCATGAACTGTCTTTGACAGATTGTTAGAGATTGTTCAAAAAGATGGGAAGTGTGTTCCATCATTTCAATGATCCTATAGAAAAGAGCCTTGATGATTCCTTGGGTTGGGTTCTGGGTGGAGGATTAAGGCAAACCTGACAAAGTTGTATGGTGCAGAATTGGATGGACGTCCAACCAAGATTAACTCAAACTGAGAATTTATATTTACTCACTGAAATGTGTGTAACAATTACAAGGTGCTGCAGGAGATTTAAGTTACATGCACATAACTGATCCAGCTTAAATGAGTGTGACATAGAAAATTGATTTGTTTATAGAATTTGTGTCCAGATCCTGCAGGATAAATACAAGCAGAGTCATGCCCTTGTTTGCTATAACATCTTGGTTTATGTAAGGCAGATGTTTGCAGTACATATGGATGTATGTAAATTTAAAACACTGGCTGCTTGGGGAAATGCAGGAAAGGTCGCCACATTTTTCATGCATTTTTATGGAAGTCTGCATTTTTTGTACGTGCGCTCAGCATAAATAGTTCCATTTAGTGACCTGCTAACACATTCACACTGTGGTGCACTGTGGCTTGCTGCTGTGCGCCAAGGTCATGTGGAGGTACACTGTGGGTACTGAAGACATAATCACCACAGTAGACAGTAGTCAGCCCAAACAAGAACTTAATCAGGAGGTAATCAGAAACCTCGAGCGCAATAAAACAACCAGTTAGTCAGATGATTAATGAGTAGTAGCCAAAGGGTTAAATGTACATAAAGACATTTTGATTCATTCGAAGGCAAAATGGCTTTACAGATGAATTAACTGGTAAGTTTCAGTCTTACTAACTGCTTGATTTTGATTAGTGTTGTCAACCAATAAAAAGCAAGCTTAAACACATATTTTCTTACTTCCTCAATTCTTTTCTAGATGATACATGTTTTGTGGAGTGGGAGTAAATCTAAATACCAGGTGGAATGTACATACAAAAAGAACAAATGGCAATGATTTTGGCAATGTTATTAATGCTTACATTAATAAAACAAAAATTTTACATGTTAACAACAATTGAAATGTATATTTTATTCAAACACGTGCTGTATAAAAAATACACAGCCAAATTAAATGTTATGAATATTTTTTTTAATGACACATATGCTCCCATAACAGAAGTGTAAATTATTGTTACCAAAAGCACTGACACATCCCACATCCTATGCCAGATACTGATTTTTTTAATTATTGCAGATACCCCACCCCAAAAAAATGCTGGAATGTAAGAAGTGCTTTATTTTTTATACTGTCCCGACTTTTTTGTAGATCTTCATGCTACTTTAAATATATGGAAAGATAATCTAAAGTTAGTAAAACTATATATTTCATAACAATTTCATCTAGTGAAAAAGTTATACCTCTTTTTCAACCCTTAAGAAACGCCTGACACTTTAAATACTACTGATGGTACAGAAATTTCAGTATGTGTTCTTTGTAAACGACTTGATATACTTTTTAAATTAACATATATTAATCCATCTATTAAGCCACAATTATGTTTTACTTCAACTAATAAAGAAATGGGCAGCCCATTTAGAGCAGCAATAGTCTGGTGATTAGAATACATTTTATAAGAATCAGACAAAAAATCACCTTGTCACTAACAGAAATCACATAATAAAAAGCTGCTGTTATGAAGCCTTATCTTATAAAATCTATTTACTAAGAGGTGCTGCTCTTTATTGAGGTTGATATGTCAGCTGCTGATAAAAAAAAACTTTATCACAACCTTGCATTGACTGAATCTGCTTGGCCTCAGTTTCAGTAATCACAGATAACCCTGTAAATTACTTTGTTCTGCTCTGTATTGCTTTAATCATTTATTTGTTTAGTTAACCGTTGAACTCACTGTAGACATTTTTGTTGTAAGTTTCTGATTGCTATGGTGGGTGTGTTTTGAATCACATTTAACCCAATCTGTGCACAGTAGTAAACATACACTGGAGGGCAGCTGTGAGCACACATGCTTGGCACAGTGGACATTCCTAGCCACAGCGCCTGAAGAGCAGTTAGAAGTTTGGTACCTGGCTAACCAGGCCAGGTAACAGCTGCCTTCTTTTTAAAGCAAGAAGAAAGCAAGCTGGAAAGCAGGAAAAAGTGGGTGTTTTAGCTGATGAAGTGCTTTTTCACGTGACAGCATGCTGACTTATCCAGACATCATCAAAATCCCTAAATACAAAATGTGTCCTCTATGAACCGGGCTGTTACTATGGGACCAGTCAAACGATGTATTTCCACCCATGCTGCGTAACCCAAGGGCTGAATGTGTAATTATATATCAACCACACACCATGGCCTGGCTCCTCATATAACAGCAGTCTGACAGCTTTTCCACTGCTTTTCCACATTCTCTGTCCGGGGACTTGACTTTTTTTCATTAAACTTCATGCTGTTTTTCGGCAGATGGTTACTATGTAAGTGTGTTGTACTGCATTTTACTGCACAATAATTCTTAAAGAACAAAAATTTAATGATACTAGAATGACTTTATTTAATAATTAAATGAAGATGAGACTTTTTATGGCTGTTAACTCTTATCTAAGTTGTGTTATATTCCAATATCCTGGAAAGTTAAGCCTGTAAGCGATCTGGTTTGTTGATCTCTTTGAATCTTCATTTAACTACTTTTAGAATTAATATTTTCTTCTGAATTTAGATGAAATTTTAGACGAACCACCACTTTTACAAACTTAGGAATTTTTCCTCTGCATTGAACCAGATCTGTGCAGTGAATCACACATTTACAGACACTAGTGAACACACGCTAGGGGGCAGCAGTGAGCACACTTTTTCAGGAAACATTTAGGAGTTTGGTGTCTTGATCAAGAGCACTTTAGTCATTACCTGTCGACATTGAGACTCAGACCGGCCATCTTCTGATCACAAGCTCAGTTCGCAAACCACCTGCTTCAACTATCACAACTCTAAATAAATATTTGTTTATTGTACATATGCAACTCCCTCGAAAATGGTTAGAATGATGAATACATTGGTAGAGCTGTCAAAAATCAGGATCTATTAAAAGCGCAGAGTAATGGGTCATGGCCCATTACTTTGTACAGACAATCTTGTCTAGACAAGATTGCAAATTCTTAAGATTTTACAAAATATTGTTAAAAAACTTCTGTTTTTTTCAGTTTGTTTAATCTCAGTCTATTAACAGCAGAACTTGATAACACTAATGAATGTGCATGACCTTCAAGCCCTCAGATAAAACTGCAAGGTGTGGCCGATGAATATAGCAGCCACATCAGCTCAGAGTACTTCCGAAAACTGTAGGCACTGAACACAGGCTGACACTGCATCAAGAAATGCATCATAACACTTAAAAGACGTAGCGATAAAATGCAAACTCCACACAGAAAGCACATAATTACCATACCCAGGAATCAAATCTGTGACTTGCTATAAGGGGACAGTGCTGACCACTGAGTCAAAGTGCCACCCATAACGAGAAAATTTTCTCTTGCAAACTGTAAAAAAATGCTTAAATTTTATACGCATTATGTATTAAATAATAAAGAGCGCCTGGCATGTCATGATAAAAATTAACCACTAGAGGGAGACAAAGATAAAGTATTAAAGAGTATTAAAGTATAAAGTATTAAATTAATGACGTGTACTGCACGTTTGTATTTAAGGTATTTTGGGAACGTTTTAATCAGACTTCATCAGACATCAGATTTTAACAATTGTGTAACTATTGTTTAGTCAGAGTTACCCATACATAACACATACATTAGGATGAATGCCAAAAACTACAAATGCAAATGAATTTATTCTCATACTATAAAATAAACATTTTATTATACATGGCTTCTAATCTGTGTTAAAAGTAGTGTTTTACTTAAAGCAGTTCTGCAAAGAAATGTGGGATAAATATTCACTAAAAGTAAAATAGGGAATTATTGAAACTCCTATATAGGAATCACTAGTGCTTTATTAATCCAATTCCAAATCCAATGATACAGCTAGGTGTTGGATCCCTGAAATAAATTAGTTTAGGCAAAAGGTGTATTGGCACCCCAATTAGGAGTAAAATAAAACACTTCTGGTTAGCACTGTCGCCTCACAGCAAAGTTCGACCCAGGTTCGATTCCTGGAGACATGCTGTATGGAGTTGTCATGTTCTCACTGTGTATGAATGGGTTTACTCTGGATACTCCGGTTTCCTCCCACAGCCCAAAAGCATTGCTGAGCAACTCTGGGGGATTAGCAGCGGTCCGCAAAGCACCCAAGAGTCGACTGGAAATTGGTAACAAAAAAAACTTCTACATAGATATTTCCTCTTTTCTTGGTGATAAGAATGTGTAAGACCTTTCCAGCATTTATAACCAAGTTATATAACTATAACACACTACTTGTGACAAAGATAATGAAAAACAGCTTATCTGATAATACACACCTCTAAGGTTAAAGCCATTATAAAAAAAAAAAAGTTAAAATCAAATTAAACTGGAAAAACTGAATGCTGCTGGGACAGCCTGCCATACTTCCAAGAAGAATAGTAATCTTTTCTTGTGTACAATGAAGTTAAGATAGAAAAAAGATAGAAAATATGAAGACAGAAGAAAAATAATTGACATAAATCTGAATATTTTCGCAAAATGAACATATACAAATGCACAGTGTCAGCTATTGCCATTTGTTTGTATTGCATCAGGAGAGTATTTTAAATTGAATTGTGTGCTAGCCTTATCTAAGGAACAACTCGTGTTTGGACGGAGGTAAAACAGGGGGGAAAAGTTTCTGTAACAGCCATCTCGATTCTCTGATTGTTCCTCATCATAAAGATATGTAAGGCAAACTGCTGGAGAGTGATCAAAAGATCTCGGACACTTTATAATGCCCTGGTGCTGAAGTTTCTGCTACATGTTTGTTTCTCAGTAAGAATTATTGTTTTAAAATAGGTTAAATTAAGCACAGCAAAAATACACTAGTTAGTTTACCAAAAGAGGCATCTGGGTGCAAATAAATATAATAATAAAAATCTGGTAATAAAAAAATAAAAAGTTCATGAGGTTCATGAAGTTCACATTGAATCACCATAGAGATTTATTTTACTACAAAGCTGTAAGAGTTCAAATCAGCAGTTCCAACATATTAACAGTTACTAAGATACAAAGGTTTTAAAAAGTTTAAAAACCAACATCTTAAAGAGTAGATTAAACAAGGAGTCATGCAGCCTACCACAGATGTGCATGGCATTTGAGAAGGGGGTGGACTTGTAATTACATGCTAGACTGTGAAGCAGCACACCTCCCCCAGGCCTCCAGGGAAGTGTTTGTAAAGGAAGGAAGGAAGTCATTTTTGGAGCCTAAAAAGAGAAAACCTCAGGGGGGAGGAAGACGAGAGACAAAAAGAATAGGCCATTTTAAACAAGTGTAAAAAAGAGACAAAAAAGCAGCTAGAAAAAGATTAAGGAAATGTAAATGTAGCATGGAATTCTGGGACCACCAGAGGAAGTGGAACAGTTTCCTTGTCAAAGGAAGAGCAGAGGGAGATGAGGCAAAACATATGCTATAAAAGTCATTGATATACACTGATCACTCAACCTTTGGCCATGACTGCATACTTCCTAAGGCTAGAATGTGTGAAGTTTAAACTCAGCACAAAATGTTTCCTTTAACACTCCAATATTTAGAGGAAAACATCCCCAAAACTGTTGGAGATATGAAAGGTTGGGTCACATTACACAACCTTGTCGTACAGATCTCTGTACAGTTCAGACTACATGACTAATTGACGATGTTTTTGACAATGATACCTTATCCAAACACTATTATTATACCAGAATTAAAGTAAGTTTTATTGATGGTTGTATGTTGGTACACATTAGGAATTTGGTTCCGGCTGTGTCTCTAGTATATTCCAAGTAAGCAAATAAGTTACAACATACAAATCAACAAGACATTGGAACATTAAGCATCAATTAATCAATGTATATAAAATATTTAAATATATAGCAGAGGAAGTCTGGATGTGTGTAATAATGTATGTACAACATTCTGGGAATTCATCATTTTAATAATACCATACCATATTAGTGATACATATTATCTGGCTGTGTTTTTTTATTTTTTATTTTTGCAGTGCAGGATTGGGATTATAAATTATGTTTAGTGAAGAACCATAGGGTTAGAAATGCAATAAACTGTGTGTCTATATTCTAATAGAGGTTAAGAGCTGAGTTTCTAACTGAGGGTTAATTATACTGGCCGTGTTCTATAAGCTTTTTCTTTTATACATTTGTCCTGGATACCCTTCCTGACACAACATTCAGTATTTACCCAGGCTTGAGACTAGCCCAACAATGCTCTGGGTTTATGCATCCTATTGGCTAGGACTAAATGCACGGTTTTGGACTATAGGAAGAAATCGTAGCTCCAGGAGAAAAGTCACATAATCGTGTGGAAACATGTAGACTCTGGAGTGTCCCGCCAGGAGATCAAGCCAAGATCTCCTTCCTGTGAGCCACCATAACGCCCAATGTAAAGAGAATGTTGAATGAATTCTGTAATGTATATATACTAAAAATTAATACAAATGGATTAATTTTATTGGCTAATTGAGTTATTGATTGACATCTAGGACTAAGATGACCATTTCCTCTCAGGATCGATTCCCGTTGTGATCCAGAAGCTTTTTCTGCGGAGTTTGCATGTTCTCCCTGTGATATGGGTTTCATTCAGATATTTCGGTTTCCTCCCACAGTCCAGACAAGAAAATCGTCCGGTGAGTGTTTGTCTTTGTACTGCAACAGACTGGTCACGTGTTAATTAAATAATATAGTTCATACATCACTTACATTATATTATGAAGAATAATGTAATATAATTATATACATTATATTTAGTGGTGTTAATTACAGGGTCTGTAATTAATTAATCGCAATTATTTTGCTACTAAAATGTTGAATAAATGCATGTATATTCTTAACAACAAACATGTTTATTGCTTTTTGAAATGTTTTTTTATTGTTATTAAATGAACAGATGTGTTGG
>JAOTRQ010000027.1:1116521-1136801 GCA_028565875.1 Hoplisoma paleatum
TACATACATACATACATACATACATACATACATACATACAGAGAGACAGAGACAGAGAAATAGATAGATAGATGGCAAGTCAAACAGACAGATAGATATTATAATCAGTATTAAGAATAAATGAAGAGTCCATGTGGTTATAATAGAGACCAAGTAGTGGTGATGGTGCCCGAATAGAATAAAGTCAGCAAGGTTGATTAAAGAACTGAACATGTTTGTGCAACATACGCAAAGTAAATGTTGAAATAACAACATTTAATAAATCTGCAAAGCTAATGGACTAATACAAGGAGCCGGGTATAAAAAAAATATTCAATTAATGATTTCCATACAGCTCACTTATAACAAAATGTTAACAAGCAGTTATATAAAAAATAGAAGAAATGCATACACATATTATCTCAAAATACAGGCGGTATCACATTTGCAATCTTATTTTGGAATACGGATTTAGACCAGATACTGTGCATAGTGAGCACAAACTATGGCTTTTTCCATGTTTAAAACACTCCCTGTCTGTTATCCTTGGATGGCGTTAACCAAACTGCCCTTTCTGACCCTTGGAATATTTCTGAATGGCCAGTTATAGAAGTGGACTGAGCGGGAGGTCTGTGCAGTTGTTACCAGAGGCCACATAGCCCATTACCATATGAGTGCTGAAATTAAAAGGGCCTCGTTTGCTGCGGCAACGCTTTGAAAGAGAGAAGCTTTTGTGAATGGAAAAGGAACAACAGGTTCAATAAAGTGCAGATAATGGTTTCCTGTCTGGGACATAACTGAAGGACTATTAGTTGCTCCCTCCCAGCAGGAACTGTGGCAAAGGGGTGGAGAGAATGATGACAAGGCTCTGATTCTCTTTAAGACCGAGGGCCCTGTTTGGACAGGTCTGTTTTACAGCAGAACAGTGGCTGCTATGGATGATTCATTTCATTATACTGCTCGAGCTGGTCAGTAAAATTTTGGAAAACATTTCAATTGAAAAATTACCCGGCCAGACAAAAACATTGATACTGCACTGTATTTATGGCCAATTAAACATTTAAGTTGAGATTTTAAGAATACATTGAAAAAAATAGACACAGGCCTGTCAAGCAAAACATCATCACTTAATTACAAAGTTTCCGCGTGGGCTGAGAGTCGTGCTGCTCACAGAACTGAAAACAATACACCATGCTCTGCCTGCTGCGGTCGAGATTAATTCACTTTACAGCATTGGCTCACATGATCAATGCACACACTTGTGAGCTTCAGTAGGTTTTGTGTTTCAGTAATCTCTTAGAGTACTTATTTATTTTTATCATTTTTTTTGTAACCACAAACACTGGCAAGAAATTATCATTTAAATGATGATCATATATGTTTACATCAAAAAATAGATTTGTCATTTATTTCCCAGTTACGTTCATTGAAAGTTCTTGAAATTAGATAGAACACTAAAAGCCCTATCCTGCGTTAATTTCCTTTGTGTGAAGACACGAAATATGTAGTTAAGCAATAGTGTCAATTCAAGAGCAAAGCAGAACATGTCTAAAGCCAGTATTATTCAAACACAGACAATATTTTCTATTATTCCTTCTATCCGTGTGCATCTGATCAGATGTTCCAGCTATTGAGAACACAAACTACACTTCAGAGCAGCAATATCTCAAATCTAATTCCTCAAAGAAACTAAGGTCAAAGAGAAATATTTACTACATTAAAGCACATTTAGAATAGAGGAGTAAGACAATTACTAAACAATAGGTTAACAAATATATAGAACACGGCTTTGTATATTCTTATTAAAGGGAAAATAATTTTTTATAGTTTTTTTATAATCAAGTGGTCATGTGGCAAAATATGAGAAAAATATGAAAAAATTGATTCACAGATGTTGCATCGACTGCTGTATATTTAGGGTAAGTCAGATAAACTAGCATGTATGATGCACAACCATACTGAGAGACATCAATCTAAAAGACTTGACATTTCTAAAGTACAGACTGCATTCTTAAGTTCAACAAAGCCACACACGCCTACAGACTATACACATTTTACATGTTTATGAAATTATCGGAATGACAAATTGCAAACAGACGTGTACATTAAAAACTACTTTACTTAAGTAAAAGCAAAATGTTGCTCAGTCACTTTGAAAATGAGGATGTGATACCGACATTTCTGCGTCAATTTGGCCAAAGCGGTGATGACCTTTAACTGAATGTCATTTTTATTGCTGGCTTCCGGTGTATCAATTCTAGAAGCCATCTAATTTGACAAATGTGGCTCAGATCTGCAAAAATAAATGCTGCACTGGTGCATTTCATTAATTCTGAATGTATGGCATGTAGGGTGAAGTGTGACCAATTTATTGAGGTTTATAATGTTTAAGTGAAAAATAGATATTCATTTAGGATGAAATAAATATGTTTGTAGCTGTTACATAGTTTCATTTAGTTAACTAAATAATTGTTAATGAATTTTGCAACAACTGCCAGCTAAAAAGCAACACAGCACTCAAATATATTTGTCAACAATTGTTGCTTTCATTTAAATTAGAAGTCTAAATAAACTATATAACTCTCAATCTAGAGAACTGAATTGATTGAATTCGTATAATACAGTTGAGTACATTGAGTAGCCACAAACATTAGTCGGCAAAAACCGTGAACTTTGGAGAGGTTGTTGGGCAGCTTTGACTGTGACTCAAAATGTAAATTATGCCAATTAAAGGAATGACAACACAGTTCAGCAACTGGTTGTTGTGCATCGTGGGCTGTGTATTCAGGTGGCATAGTCAGAGCTTTTATCAACAGTGAGTGTGCAGACATTTTCTGATTCTCTGATGTGTAATCTAGAAAATGAAATCTGCCCTTGGTGCCCACTAGGACATCCCACCGGTGACCTACAGAATTAGAAAAACCAAACATATTGTCAAGCGAATAAGCAGAATAATAGGACAGCCCTGCTAAATACCAGCTGGTCAAAACACATCCTATGCCGTTTGGGTATTTCTTGTTAACTAACTAGTATTTTTCTTTACTGGATGACCAGCTGATCTTGGGTTATATTTTTAGCAGAGAAAAGGCTCTTTGAATTGAATTGTGATCGTTTCACATTATATTCTATATTCAATATTTTGTATTGTTCAGTGTTTTGTATATATTTGTTCTTATTCGTCATGACCCTGTTGAAAGGTTTGCTCAAAACCAGCTGGTCATCCAGGAATAAGATACCGAATGCTAGTGGTATTTAGCTGGGTCCTTTGTTGATTATCCCCTGATAGATTTTGGTTAGCATAGCCCTACTATGGTGTATTGTTGCAGCAAAATAAAAATAAAACACCCGTTCGTTTATATTAAAATGTCAAATTTAGAAATGTAGAAATGATTTCTGAAACAAAAACCCAACTCGTGAGTTTGCTTTATGGTTGTGTTCCAAACCGCCGTTTTAACACTTACTAGAATATCAAAACAAGAACAGCTTTAGTGTTCAAAGTTGGAAATGGACACGTCCAGTTGTTATGGTAACAAGCGCGAGCGTGTCAATAATATGAATGGCGCTTCCTGACGGTTGCAGCTCTTTATGAATGAGAGCAGCGTCACGCGACCCCGGCGAACACAGGAAAACAACAACTGCCTCAGGCTTCGGCCCTCTTGTCTCTCACCGAACTGTGATAGAGAAGACGACTATCTCAGGGGTCAATATTATCTCGCTTATCATCATGACGCCAACTACATTTATGAAGTTAAAATGTTAATGTAGTCAAAACAGCATGTAGAACCACACAAAAGCTAGAAATACGAGTCTTATAAGCAAAATAAAAAATGAATGTGCTAGTCCAGGTGCGACAATTTAAAACGCAACGTGCTGACGTGTATCATTAAGCCAGACAAAATACAACATGGCTTTTCTGAAGTGTATTAAACACGGACAAACACGCCAACCAGTTGACCTTCAAATCAATTTAATAATAAATGTGCAGGTATATACAGCACCGAACCACCTTCATATGCTACTAAAGTACAAATACAAACAATAAAACATTTAAAAGGCCGTTAAACTGACGCTGGTAAATATGTTTAGCTATTTGAACTGTCAAAACGCAGCCGTCGAATAAAATATTGGTTTTGCCTATGTAGCTATAAATCTACAAAATATAATATTTCACGTCCACATTTAAAATCCTAAAGTAGGTTAAGTTTCTTCCACAGATATTTGGCAAGGCAACAGTCAACCAGGTCGTGTTATTGTTTTTATGAATGAAGCACTGTATGCAAATGAGTGCAATTCAAAAAGACGGGGGAGTAAAAAGAAAACATTAATGGCGGATGCTTTGCCGTACATTCAGCAGATTCAATATGAGATGTACAGACCCTGTTTTTTTAACAGTAAAACACACACATTCAACAAAAGCAAAACTATTTTAAACATTCAAAATAGATGCGTTTGTATACAAAAGTCTACATCAATTCGATTTGTGTTTGCGAACTGGTCAGGTCAACGTATGTGCGACCAAATATTGTTTTAAGAAGATCGTTAAATAGCTTTAGTTGGAAAATGTTTCCGAACCGCCCTCCAGTCTTTTCCTCCCTCCCATAGAGAGGGCCCAGTCCCCCGATCTATCCTCCCGTCTGTCAATATAAAACATTTAACCCCAAAATAGTTCCCTAAACTTTTCCCTCGCTGCCGACCTATGATCCGCACATATTCACGTAATAACAAAAAAAACACGCAGCCAAACAAGTGAGGCTAAAACGACGGTAAAATTATAAAATGTTTTAAAAAAAAAATTAGTGTGTACTTACTCGTTTGGGTGTGTTTCTTCAATCATTTTCCCGTTTCACCTTGTACAAAATCCCACAACGGGTGCACTCGTTTCTTCGCTCGTCATTTTCCCTGCAACTCTTTTTTTATCTCAATAAATCCGTCACATATCTCGTTTAACAATTTTCCCCAGATTCGGAATGCTTGTGTTCTCCCCTCGTCTCCTTTTGCGATACTTCTTTCCTCTTTTTTTCTCCTGCAAGCCGAAACAGTTGCAGATGAAAGTGATAAAGATCGCTGGATACTTAAACGCCGGTTATTCGCCTCCTGGCTGGATTTTGCGTGAGGGTTAGTTCGGTAAGGTTTGCATGGATAACGGCTGTGTAATAGCAATGCTTGCTGGGTGGTTGGTGCTGAGGGTGGCCCCGTACGAGCCCCATCTCTCTTTACTCCATGTTGGATTGTGCAGCAGGAGTAGAGCAACACACACACACAGAGCAGGGCGGAAGCGATGACGTCACAATTGCACCCCGCTCGACTAGAGGCGCAACGGCTTGAGCCTACGTCTGAAACACGAGACCACAGACCAACACACGGATCGTTATGTATATACTTACGATTACGTTTGTATGCATGTGTATTAAGGTATACCTTTAACTAGGTTGTATTGTTACTCTACAATAACAAAGGCCACTTCGTTGTAGAACACAATTGTAATACTAGCTAAAGCCACTCTGTGCTGGTGGACCAGTATCACCTATTTGGGGCATGAATTATACAGAGAGTTAAGAAGTTAGACAGAATCTGCCGTTATGACCTTATTCAACTCGTACCATATCCCACATTTGCTCAGATTTTGTAACTGGGGAGGTCAGCGGACTGTACTAACTGTCATATCTGCAAAAATCTGCAAAAAAAAGTTTTAGGTCACCACCTTGTCTGAATTAGTAACATCAGACATGTTCATAGATTATCACATTTCTGCCATAACAAGCAGATTATAGCAAATATTTGTCAGACCAGGCCTTTTTGGTACATTAGGCTTTTTTTGGTACATTATTTAACTGTCCTGGTTGTGCACATCGTGCTTTAGATTACGGCTCCTAATTGACAGGAAAATATTGCAATGTGTTCATTTATTATTTTGGTCTATTTCCCCCTTATGCACATGACATATTTTGAGTTGTGGTTCTGCTAACCACTGTTGCTAAGAAATTTTTTCGTGAGTATACTTTATGCTATTAAGTCTGCCTCAACTGATCAGATTATAATTGTCAAAGTGGTTGAGAATTGTTGCTTTGGTATACTTTTTCTTATCATGCTGTGTAAATGCAGTGTGAAAATGTAAACGTTAAATGTACGTTTCTGGCTAAACATTTCTTATAATTGCAAAATAAATTAAATACGTTTCCCAGAGGTGATTCGAACCAGAACTTACGTTAAAATGAAGCATTGATAAATGTAATAGAAAATGTTCCCTATCATAAAAGTACACAGTGATCTAAAGTAGATTTAGGCCTGTTGCATAGTGGATGCTTATACTTGTTTCCTTTAGAAAAATCTCCCATATGGAATGTAGGAGTGCATCAGGACTGCATCAGTTATGATTTATTAAAGAGCAGCAGAAGGTGACGACGTGCTACTTCACTGTATCATTTCCTCCAAGTCTTGTAATCAAGAGCAAAGGTGGACAGCCTGTCTGGCTCCATCCCAAACGACACATACTACCACAATAAACAGGACCTAATCATAGCAAATGTGTACTACTGTGGTGTACTTTAGGGTGGGAATGTTATCAGACTTTCTTCTAAGAAAGCTGGGGATAAGAGCGGCTTTGATCAGGCTTTTCTACCTTTGACAGGGATGTTAAACAGAAACTGGTCCAAATTCCTCCATGATCACGTCTCAATCGCTGTCATTCTCAGCTAAATTAACCACTTAATCATTGCTTTTGTGCACGAGGGTCGTCATTACTGCTTAGGTTGTTCAAACAAACGGATACAATTTCTAATGTTTATCGACACACATGATCAGAAATTCTCTGGTGAATGTAGAACACACAGTTAACTACTTTAGCAGTTAGCCTACTTAGCATGGAATGTTATTTGGATGCCACCAACTGGTGAAAATAGGGTATTTTAGGAGTTTTCGTTCATTGCAGCTACAAACAGAGAAAAACTATACACTTTGACCCAGAAAACTACTATCATCTTTTACAATAAGACTGTGAACATTTCTCCAATTGTCCAGTAATATTTACAGTTAATTTAGCTTCACGGTATAATTTCCACTTCACAGTTCTACCATGAACATTCCTGGTGCATAAAATCTCAAGTATCAATTATATTTGCATTTACTTAAATGCTATTATATATCTCAAAACACATGTTGCATAATTCACCACATCCTGGTTACCTAATCGCACTGGCCTTCAAAATGCAACATCCTGATTACGAATTATAGACTCACTGGCATTGAACATGAGTGACATTTTCTTATCCAGAGAATTTACAGAAGTACTGCCATAGTAAAAAATATCACCGTATGAAGTAGGCAACAGTTTAAACACATAATCTGAAGAATCTTGTGTAAATATCAGCTTTGTAAAAAGTTCACTTAAGTGTTTGATCAATAAGTGATTTTTTTTTACCAAAGATTCAGAACGGACAGATAATGGAAGCTCGTTCCACCACTGGAGAGCGAGTATAGGGAAAAGTCTTGACGCTCGTCTTCCTCGAGTTCTGAGTGAAGGATTATGTTGAGTAAGGCTAGAGGTCTTGAAGTTGCATGGCGTTGTTTTGGGTTTGGTTTAACTTTAAAGGTACTTTGGTGCTGCGCCATTTTTTGGCTTTGTAAACCAGCATTAGTGTTTTAGACTGTTTGCAGCTGAAGAGAATACATTGTGCAGTATTTCAGGTAAACTCCAGGTAAACAGCTGCATTTTGAATGAGCTGTATGGGTTTAGTGTTGGACCAAATGGATCACATACCAGAACAGAGTAGAATCTAAGTGGCTCTGTAATAACTGTCAAATAACTAAAATAATAATAATTATACAGTAATATTTATATTTTCAACATCATGCAAACGTACAGAAGTGTTTATATGCTAGTAAACTACAGTTGAAGTAGACCGCAGTTTAACATTACAAAATCTGATTTTAACAGATTTTAACTAATTTTAATTACAACTTAGTATGAAACGTCTTTTTAAAATATGTTGCGCAGGGAAAAAGGGTTTTAAAGCTTTTGAATTCCACCCAAACCCTCACACATTAGTTTTGTGTCAGTAATGTTTAGTTGTCAGACATTTTTGCTACTCAATAAGTATATTATCTAGATGTGTTTTTATACATCACTATTTCATGGTTAAATGTACTATAAACAAGAGATGTAGAACTTCTTAATGTCTTTGGTTTGTTACAAAAGACAGACATGCATTCTGGATAAAGGACTAGTATATTGACAAAGAACATCATGGTACTTATGGTATGTTTAATAATTTATTATGTAGAGACATTTATTACCAGTACAACAAATACAAGTACAAGCAATGATCTGCACTACAGTAGTTGACAAGCTTTTCTATCATGTTTTAAAGACTAGTGTAGCTCAGTAGTAGTGTAGTGTAGCCTTGAATGTAGCCTCTATGTTTATTAAAAATATATATTTTTGTATAACATTTAGGTATTCTGCCAGGGATTGATTTTGAGAATGTTTTCGGTTTGTCTATTCCACCCTATACAGTGATATAAACTATAGATGAACACTTAAGTTATCTGTGACAACAGAAAATATTCTGTCAGACTCAGATAGAATAAAAACTATGCATCTCATTCTTAGCCATTTCCTTATTCAAGCATGGTGGTGGTTACCCCCAACCATCTAAAGACTTGCTGTTGATCTAAGTATGAATAAGTTTATAATTCTCTACAAACCGATCCTGCACCAGATCAAGAAAAAAGTTAAAATAAATGACAAGCAAACCATCCTTTTTTTAAGAAATCATGGTCTTTATTTGAATCAGTGTAAGGCAGTTATGTTCAAATAAAAAAGAGATCCATTCACGTTAACTTTCCTAGACATGGCAATACACATACAAAGATTCTAAATAGCCTACTATCAATTATACTCTCTGAAGCGGACATAAACAATAAAAAAAAGAATAACCATTTAATGTCCACATATTTATCTAATTATTTTCTTACAGTATTATACCCATAGCGTAAGACACACTGACAACTGACACAAAATTCAAATAAACTCCCTTAAATTCATTATGGTTTTGCCTGATGAATGACCGTCACATAATATGTTGGTGCCAGAAATTTTTAATAATGCACTGCAGAACAAAAATAAAATAAAAACAAGAAGCAAAAAAAAGTCAAAGTTCCAAAAACATCTGATCACCATCTGGAATAAGTGGAAACCATAAAGGACTGGCCGATGTTAATTTTAAAGGTTATAAGTCACTGGTGAATGAGAGGGAAGGTAAATGGAAAATAGAAAAATCAACATTAGCCCAAAACACCAAAACCCTGAGCACAAGAACTCATTAACGACAAAGACTGGGTATGACGAAGACAAAGGACAGGAAGAGACAGAAATGTGGAAGTGAGAACAGGAAACTTGTCAGCTCACCCAGAGACAGACCACTGACCCAGCTAAAACTCCCCAAATACCCATAATTAAAGCTGCACTTATCAAAATGAGAATTGCGGCTTCTTTTTTATATGGAAGGTTTTATTCATGCCAGATCATTTATCTGATAAAAAAAAACAATTTAGAATTGGGTGTTTGTATGTGTATTCAGGCACTTGCATACCCAAATGTTACAAACTGCAGCTTTAAACATAGTTGTTTTCTTAACCTGCTGTTGCTTTTGCGACATACAAATCAAAGACAATGGAAAGCGTTTGAATATTCACTAGGCTAACAAGACAATTCAATAAGAGATGTCATAAGAAGCATTTTCAACTTCATTATCCATTTCCATTATTAGAAGTTTTTTTTTTTTTACAAACTACATTGCATGGAAGAATCTATACTTCATGGCAATACTGCAAAAGTTTTCATCCTGTTCATGGTAAACACTGATATAAGCTGAAATGATGGCTTATGACATCTCTAATGACAGCTTTTTGCTACTGCTGCATCAGGGCAATAACCAAGAGCCAAAGAAAATAAACGCCAAACTCCCCATTCACCCTCCACTACATCCAATACACAGAGCACCCTAAAGCCGCTTGTTATCTTCTTCCAAAAGAGATCCAATAATTGCTGGGCATTACAAGCTGAATAGAGGAGGTAGGAGGCATAGCAACACAGATGGGCAGATGATTTGGATGTCCTATATACGGGGACACTGGAGACGAGGTGAGTTTGGAAAATGCTAAGAGTTTATCTGACTGTGACACCAAGCTTCTCAAGTACACGTACGCCCTTCTCCTGATACTCTTCCCGTGTTAGCCAGAAGTTGTCCTTGTCCTTCATGATGTCAGCCAGCACAGCCCCACCCAGGAATACCATGTGCTTACGCCGTGGAGGATCCTCAATGCGGATCTTGAATTTCTGTAGGGTATCATATAAACATGCTGTAAGTTTAATCCCAAACAAACACAGCTTATAGCTTATAGCTAAAACAACTAGAGAAAATTTTGCCATATCACATACAAGTTTTGAATTATTTTTGCTGCTGTTGCCCTTGAAAAATAATAGGGTTTTAAAGCTAGAATTTGTACTAGAATGCCAATCATTACACTTTATACACAATAATGCATATGATAATAATGATTGTACATAAACACTATCAGCCAGCATTTATAGCTTTAGTACTAGGACAGTTCTTGCTAAGTGTTCTGCATTGTATTCAATGTAAATCAAAACCCAAATTTCCTCACCAACAAATTGGAAGAGAGGGGCACATAATTAGAGCAGGGGTTACATTGAAGGACTTTTAATTAACTACTGTACTTGGGTACTATTTAGAAAGATGTTTGGTTTTTGGCAATGAAATGGCAAGAAAATGTGTCAGGAATATAGGTGGAAGTAAATAAAAAACAATAGATTTATAAAAAAAAAAACATTTGATAAATAAATAAATTTTATTTATTTGTCACACAATTGTGACAAATACAACAAAAAAACCTACATTGAAAGAAAGTTTGGTGCTTGAGTGGTGCGCAAACACAGTTGACTTGAATATGGAGAAGATCAAACAAAAGGTATTTTTAACTTCCTCAATCAAACGCAATAAGTCTCTGCTCTGGGCTCACTAATTCAGAACTATTGTATCAGAACAAGCAAGTTATTTATAAGAATAAATGGCCGGGTACAGTCAGTGATCTGTGTTTATGTCCATAAAAAATATAATTAAGTTATAAATAGAATCAAGCCCTGTTCTTGGTTTGAAGACGACGAATGATTTTGAATCAATTATACTCACCGAGAGCTTGTCGACATCGCCTTTAAGCACCCGCTCTAGATAGAGCTGCTTGAGTTCCCTCTCCAAACGAGAGGGAAGGCCAGGGTACATGGTAGAACCTCCAGAGAGAACAATGTGTTTGTAGAACTCAGCCCTAGGGAAGGAAAGAAAAGATAAACATTAGGGGTACAAATCTCAGTGTCTTGCTATTCGATTCAACTTTGGGGTGGGTCACAATTCCACTCATAATCAATTATCAATGCAGTAATGATGTTTGATTTTCATTAAGATTAATTTATTTCAATCAATACTTTTAGGTTCCTTTCTTGTCAAATCTTTTCATAATTTTTATATTAATACGATTCATAGGATTGTGCATAAAATTGCATTCTTGTTTGTTACCATAACTACATCTTAGCCAATGAGAAACATAGCTAAACTAGAAAGTTTGCAATAATCGGAGGCAACTTGGTTGCAATTTTGCATTTGTTTTGTAGCTTCCAGTGTTTGGGGTTACCAAATGCATGACCAAGTACACTGCAACCAAATTCAATTCTTTCCTGCTTAAACAGTACAGTTTCTTCACCTCTCGTGCACTGTTAAACCAAATAAATCAAAGCTGACTAAAAATATATTCCATTTCATATGTGCTGTATAGTAAAAGAAATATTTTTAAAACAATAACCTGACACATTAATGCACACCTCGAACCACTTCGTATTTGTATCAATGTCATTGATTAAGTGACATTAACTATTAATCAACCATCGCTATTAAACTGGATTAAGCTGGGTAAATATACTAAAAACCTGAACAGGTGACCAATCTGTTGCAGGCTACAAAAGCAAAGTTTATTCTCCAATTAACCTGACTGCATGTCTTTGAGAAAGAAACCCACACATGGAGAACAGACAAAACCACACTGAAAGTGCTAGTTTGTCATACCTTCCTGTGAGGTGACAATTGTGAGTCGAGTTGGATGACAGCATCTGCTAAATGCTGAAGATGTAAAGCACTAGATTTTTGAATATACTCCGTTTTTTAAATCAGCCTACATAGGTAGTCTTTTCCCTCTTAAAAATAACGTTTTGTGTAGTATATTGGTGGATGTTACAGAAACCAGAGTTTGTGTCCAGCGTATATGGAGACTTCTCACCTTGTGTCAATATCTGCTGCGTGAATGGTATTGAAGAGCAGCTCAGCTACCCCAACTCCTTCAACGTTAATCAGGTGGGGTTGGAACAGAGCTTCAGGTGCCTCAAACCTCTCTCCACCGACCTTTATCACTCTGCCATCAGGAAGCTGCAAACGAAAAGAAATCTCATATTATCTTCAGAAAAGTCAGCAGATCACCAATGATGTATTCATTTTGTCTAGAATTATTTAAAAATGTACTCATGTGGAAAAAGAAAACCACTGGAATAAATGATCTTTTATTGAAATCTGATGAGCCTCTATGTTATTGGTCACTGATCCGATCTGAATGCATTCAGATCTCTTAAGCTGACTTAACATTTTGGAGTCTCTTGAATGGCTAACTGTGCTTTATTTTGGATTTCTGAATAATGACACGGTCCTACCATAGATACTTAATGTATAATCGCTGTTAGCTACATCTAGTATATATCTGAGATATACATATACAGGTGTACAGGACAATGCAATTCTATTGTTGCATCATTCAGGTGGTTTTTGAAGCTGAAGCTTAAGTTTGTCTTAAGTCTTAAGAGCCTACTAGAACTATGAGAGAATGTTTTCAGCTATAGTTAGTGATAATATTATTACAATGTGGTTGATGTGGCTCATACATTCATGCAATAAACAAATAATTTACCCGTATGTATATAAAACCCTAACCCAAAGTTAAAACTTCTTATAAAACAAAACCTTGACAACATTGAGCCCAAAGATCATGATTACTAGGATTAGTGCTATACTATACTGTACAGTTAATCTATCAAAAAAAATAATAATTGAGAGGGCCATGTGGTGTTGTGGTTGTTTTTGCACTGCATATTTTTGCTAGTGTCAACAAGAGCTGTATCCCTAATCAGATACATCATATTGTCTAGATATAATACAACTGGCAGTGCAATGATATTTACATTCTTAAGTGCAGTTTAATTTCTTTGAGCATATAAAAACTGCTGATAACAACATAGATCAATAATTCAATACTCACCCAATAATAACCAAATAGAGTTTGGATATTAATATACCAACAACAAGATCTAAAATCAATGCTCCCCTTTAACTGGTCAGTCGGAAACCCGGAGTGGATCCAAGAGACCAGTGGTAATGAGAGTATGTCGGAGGTTGCGTAGGCACATAAAGCACCCATTGAAGGGTGTCCAGATGTGGAAACACCCAGTGGCTCAGCTGCGGAAGGAACTGTGCTGGAACTAATGTCACGTGTTACTTAGGCAAGTCTAAAGCTACACAGGCCTTCTTGTTTTACCACATAACATTATTTTTTCTTCTTTTTTTATTCCCGTACTTCTCTATATTTGAAAGCACATTGGAAAGAAAAGCAAAACCTTTAGCAAAAAAATGGACCACTTTGCTTACAATCCAGGTCCAGACAAACTGGTGGTCAGCAACCTCTCGCCTTAAAAGACACCCATATCTAACCTGCTGACGCTGAACACATCTTATGCACTGAAAAACTAAGACATTTAATGACGTATAATAGACTGGAACAATCTAGATCGAGGAAAAAAGAGACTGGAAAGAGCCGCGTCTAGAACAGCATCCGGTATACCAAAGGAAAAAGAAACATTTCTGGAGATTATTGTAGCTAAATAATAAGCCTTACGATTTACTTTGCTGTGTATATATGACCTCGATCTTGGTTCAGCTCCAAGATCATATGCACTGCAAAGCAATTCACCATTAAAACACTAAAGGAACATACATGTTACTGATGGATTTGTCATGTTTGTGTTTACACTCCGGTTTTAGCAACGAGTGAGAAAGGTCGTTGTAGATTTTGGCTGATTCTTATTGATATCATTATCGGGTGATACCATGGCTCAGCGTAGGGGGTTCGTGGCAATGAAGAAGTATAAATTGGTCATAAGCGGTTAAGAAAGTGTGTGTGTGAGTAATGGCTACGTTTTTGCTATGTGAACAGTCAATTTGCCAATATATGTACAGTACTGACAGTTGGCTACTGACTTTAATGTTGAAGCATAAGTGGTTGCCAAAAAATGTTTCCAGTCAGACACTTTTCCAATGTTTCAGACGTGTTGCTGTCGTCAGATGTAATTAACAAGCTATCACCCTGCCCCTTACAGACATAAATGTTTTGACAGTGAAGAAGTCAACAATCATTCTTTATTAACAATCTTGTGTGTATTTATATATAAGAGAGAGATGAACTGACCGTGTAGGACTCGACCAAAACAGTGGTCTCCAGAGCAAGCTTCTGTTCCTGCTCGATGTTGTAACCTACATAACACAGCTTCTCCTTCATCATCCTCACTGTCTCAAAATCTGCAGAGTGATTGAAAGCATACCCTCGCAGCAACAGCAGCTGGAAAAGAGCAGCAGCACAACATGAACTATGTTTATACAGCCTCCCTGAAAAAAGGAATGACTGAAAACTGTGAGTCACATCATTACAACCAAAGCAATATATTCTGGAATGTTTCAATTATCTAAACCATTGTAAAAATAATTCTCAGACAATTTGGGTATGAATCTATCCTTGCAGATTATGTTCACACATGGATTGTCTTTCCTTAAGTGAATGAGATCTTGCAGAGTTCATGTACACACACTTCTTTCATCACCAAGTTTTGGTAGACAAGCTTTGGTCTCTTAAATTATGTTTTGTTTCAAAAATAAATGTAAAAAGTGACAAAGGGTTTAATGACAACGTCTAAAATGCATATTAATAAATAGCGAGTAATTAAACTTTGGGCACTGATGTGCAGCACAAAAAAAACCATAAATGTATCTCTGTGAACTGGGATATGTGACCGACACACATTGTTCTATAGCTAGTTGGAGGTAAATAAAAAGTAACACTAAGTGTATTTGCCAATGTAATCTGATAGAAGCAACAGCAACGTCACCACAATTTGCAATATTTACAACCATTGTTTTGACGACTATTATGCTCCCCCTTGTGGTCTGCATTGGTTGTATATAGGGTCAGTTATAATTCTTTAGAGATTTTGATGAGAGAAGGGTCGATGTCTAACAGCGTCCTAAACTCTGTAAAGCTGAGGACAATAAGACAATATCTATACAACAGTGCACAAAAGTGAACATAAAATCATAATGAGAACACAAATTTTACCTTAATGAGATACCTAGTGATGTCTCTTCCTGCTATATCCAGCCTACGTGTTAGATGAGGAAGAGAAAATCCTTCATACACGGGACAAATGTGTGTAACACCATCCCCTGAATCTACCACCACTCCCGTCAACAGACCTACAAATAATGCAACAAAATATTATGCAGGTCCAAGTAAGACTAAAGCGTAATAATGTGTAAATCACAATATATAGTGCATTTATGTGAACTGGTCAAAGCCGCATAAACATTGTGGTGATAGATTTACATACCTTGAGCGTATAATGTGAGAACAGCCTGAATAGCGATATACAGTCCTGAGAACTGATACGTCTCAAACATGACCTACAAAAAAATAAGAAAAACACCAGATGGATTGTTGGATGGATTTAGTGTTTAGTTAATCTGACAATATTTCTCACTAAATAGTCTCAACCCTTTTTTCAAGGACCACCACTGCAGCTACATTAGGAGGTGTTATTGATAAATCCAAAGTTCTTTTCAGGTCTTAGAGTTCTTCAGATGAACACATGCTCAGATCGAGGCTGTATGTGCTCTCACAGAACTTTTCCTAATTCAGCAATGCTGCATATGTTGTAATGAATAAAACGTGATCATGATTATTCACACATGTTTGATATTTATGTATCATTTATTTAATGTTATGTAAATTTGCTTATGTAAAAGTTATCTAAGATGTTGCAGAGCCGATCAAAGTTCACTGTTCATACTGGTTTTTGTACAGAATTATAAAACCTTATAGATGCAAGAATCATTTGCCGGACTAATGAATACAATATCTTTGTCTGAACCAAGCATGAAGTCTTGATGTATTCAGTCATCATTTAAAGAGAATCAAATGCACAAAAGATCAGAGACGTATTTCCTGTGATTGTCATACATGTTGCTTGTTCTCATAATTATGGGATTCTGCTGTGTGGCTGCAAAGACTTGTAAGCATTGAATGGCTTCGCAAACTTGCAAGCTAACATACCTATTGCTATTGAATTACTGCTGCAGGATGATGAGAACATGATGACTGTTCATTGTCACTGCAATTATGTCACATTGTTCACGGACGCAAAGTTACAACCACACCGGTAATCCCATACACTGCTGTATAATATGTGCCGTTGTGTGTAATGTGTAGTGTAGTTTTTCAAAATGACATGCAACCCACCTCAATAATCTTCTCCCTGTTTTTGGTGGGATTCATGGGAGGTTCGGTGAGGAGGATCTTACAGTTTCTGGGGTCAATGTTGAGTTTCTCCTTGCCAAAGGTATAATCCCACAGATGCTTCATGTCATCCCAGTTCCTCACGATACCATTTTCCATCGGGTAGTTGACCTCAAGCATGGAGCGCAGCTCACTTGCTTCATCACCCACCATCAGGTCCTAAAATTAAATTACATTGGCTTCATTACATTTTTGGATTTACAACTAAAAAATCTCAAATGCTGGTTAAGAAGCATTAAACTGCAACCTTCAGCACTTGTCCTTTGTGAAAACTGTATATTACATACACCATTTCATCTCAAGGCAAACCTCAGTCAGCAACCCTCCCAAAAATACAACAATGCAATACAACATTAGCAATAAACAAGCAAAACCCATGCACTGAACTCAGGTGATGATTTTCATACAACCACATACATAATCATAATTATGTATGTACATCAAGTCTGGAACACACATAGCCAGATGACATTTAATGCAACACGGCCCAGCATTCTGCTACCAAATCCGACAGCCAGTCCAATATGAAAGACTTCATGCTAAAACATCTTTGTGTTCTTTCGTCTGGTTTTACTATCTTGAACCACTGTTAGGACTCAATGGAATGCTGTAACTTTACTCAAGGTCAAAAAGCCAAACAAATTAGTTGGGTACAACGAACAATCTCGCCTACCTTTTAAAAGTTAAACATTGTTTATTGACTGTTATCATTTCATTATTCAAACAAAAGTAAGTAGAAGGCAAACAATTCTTAAAACCACGCCTTTAGGTTGTTATGCAGTGGAATAAGGTACAAATTCCAGGATTAAAATACTACTTGAAGTACTTACAAGTTCATTGAATAGAACAGTGGTCGTCAACCACAGAGGTACTGCAAAGGGGCCTAATTTGCACAGTAAAGGGTTTTCCACTATATAGATAGTTCAGCAAATGTAATTTAAGTAATGACAGACATTTATTTAAATACAAAACATTTAGGACAAGCTTTTGGATTGATTTGACATAGTTGTCACATGACAAGCAAGGCCAGCTAGTAGAATGGCCATCTCATTAGGTCAGAAAATGTTGTTTAGTTTTAAATGGAAAATGACATATTCCTGGGGGCAGAGTCGAAAGCTTTGAGTTGGGAACCCCTGGAAAATATGGAATTAGTGCAATTTTAAACTGAACAATCCAAACAATATTTTAGTCTTGTTCCCTTATTGTTTAGAAAAGTCATTTTTACTCAAAACGCATGCCTTGCTTGGTTTATCATGTTTATTAGGACTTGTGTTAAACGTAATTTCGAGTGTTCGGACGAAGTGGTTATAAAGCATTTCACTGCCGGTTGTACTGTGTATAACTATGTATGTGACAAATAAACTTTGATTTGATTTGACAATTAGCTACTTTCTACATTCCAACTATGTACTAATTATGAAAATGATATACATAAAAAAGAAAATGCATGGATTACCTTTAAAATTAAGAAAAACGGACAGTCCCTGCTTCTTTTTTTTGTTTTGCATTTTCATCCCAAACATCCAATTTGTCTTGGCTGCAAGGAAACACGACCCTCATCTCCTTATCCCTTGCACCAATCAGGGTCCCATGCACCCCACAACATAAAATCCGGTCGTTTCACTCCAAGCAGACTTGGTTGTTCATGTCTAATGCTGGCTAGATGGTGGCCAGTCGGTGCAGTTATAAACCAGGAAGTTCAGAATCTTGGCACTGGTGTATAAGCATAATATCCTGCTGTCACCTAGACACCTGCTGCACTGATTTCTATCTTTTTTATATAAATTATGAGTAATGGGTGTGTCAGTAGTAAAACAGGCTAACACACCAGACCTGATATATCAAAATTGTGAGTTTGAATCTCAACTCTGTTACAGGCACACAAGGTTCTCATGCATATAGTGTAGCTGCCTGAGAATGGAAATTTTAGCAGATGACTGCATGATCACCCCTCATGACTGCAGAATTTACGACCTCTGCTGGCTAAAAAAAATAGCAACTGCACAAAGTGAAAATCACTATAAAAGTGATACGAAAGCCAAATACATATTTGAGTGGCTAAAAATAAACAATTGCCTATTCTTTGGGATAGTGGGGGGATTATATATACATCCTTGCTAAATGTTAATCAGTAATTGAATATGTCAAGATTATTAAAATTATTAAAACTAAAGATCTAATCCTTTTGTTTCAATATACTGATTATGCAATTTCTTTACATGGCCGTAGTGTGGCCTTTGGTTTTTTAAAGTTTTTAAGGCATTGATGATGAAAGTGCATTCATGTAAATAGTGCTGCCACCAAGGCTGACTTCTACGAAGTCTATTTTAGAGCATTAAAGAGGAACTTGGGGACTGAGCTTGTATGTGCAGATGAGATTCTAAGTCCTTTTAAGTGACAACCAACTGCATCTCATTGAGTATTTGTGTGTTTTAGGTGGAAGTTTCTATTTATTATTTTTTGGTATAACTGATTTGCCAGATATTCTGCTGGGAACACAGGGGATCAAGCCCAGGACCTTCTTGCTGTGGAGACAGCGCTACCCTCCAAGGCATTGTGCTACATATGGCTGAGAGATCTTGCATTGACCTATATGCATTTATTTTTGATATAACATATATTTTTGATTGGACATGTGTTGTTTGCATCTGGTTATGTTATTATACGAGATTAGTACAATTAGTATAAAACTGGAAGAAAAAAAACTACTATGGACCTGTATTAGCAACCAGACTGCCGCACTAATTTATTAATCTGCTACATTCAGTCTCATGTTTTATCATTCTATAAAGATATGAAAGGTAGTTTTAGTATTCTTAATGGCTTAGAGCCGTCTAAAATGTTAAACACCAGCATAAGCAAAACTAATCAAGCAAAAAAAACTGCTATGAGTAAGATGAACTGCAGTTAATAGAAATAAGAAAAAAACTTATGCATTATGTCTTCTTATTGTATCACACGCATCTTTACAAGAAACCATTACAAAGGCACACGTCAGTCTGCACTTACCATATTTTTGTTATTCTACTTTAACATGTAAAGAAAAGGAGGAAGGTGGTATAAGAGGAAGCATGGACTAAATATGCTGTCTGTAACAAAGTTTATATAGTCAAACTTAATAAATGCACACATCTATTGACTGATGGCACACAAATAATTTTAACTATGTTCATTAATGCCTACATACATGATAAAGAACTAAAAACAAGGAAAGACAAAAACACAGGGAAAAAATCATTAGTCAAAATAAATGACTCATAATACAAGGACTAAACTGGGCTGGTCTAGAGCCAGTACTGAGACACCTAAGTTTTGACATTGATAGGCATAGTACAATGTTTTTACTATAGGTTACATTTAAATTATTATGCTTGCTGATATTTCTCCTATAAAACTAAATTTTAATTTCTGCACAAAAAAGAAAATAGAGTGGAACCTCGGTTAACGAACGCCCCTGATAGCGTCCAATTCGGATAACGACCAACCATTTCATTAAAAATTTGCTCCGGATAACAATCAAAATTTCGGTTAGTGAACGTCACTACATCAGCGACGTCATCAACACGTGAC
>JAOTRQ010000027.1:1136901-1165886 GCA_028565875.1 Hoplisoma paleatum
ATCGGATATCGGCGATCTCATTGAAAGGAAATCGGAGATCGCAATCGGCTTCAAAAACACTGATCGGTCCATCTCTAATATTTTTATAAACTCATTTTATGAGCAATCTTACTACTACTTTAGTACTTTCTAAATCTACATGAATGGAGCAGTTACACAGTTGTAAAAACGTACACTAGCACACAGAAACACTGATTGATTATTGTTTATGTGCACATCATAACTCCGGTTTTAGTTGTGGCTCATTTCAGTCACGGTTAAGGTCGTTATCTGGAAAGAGCATGTTTAAGCTGTTGAGTGATTCGACTAGATTGGGTTGAAAATTGCAATAATAATTAAATGCTGACCTAGCAAGTTTTAAATACTGTTTTGCTGAATCGTAGTAGGTAATAAATTGTGAGCAAATAGCAGCTCAGTCTGTATGAATTAAAAAGTAGTCATATTGGACAACTAGCCACAGTAATATAGTAAGCTCTAATATAGCAGAAAATGCTGTAATACTCAGGTTAAAACTTTAACCCACGACATATAGACAATAGAAATGTCTTCCATGCCTATTGATTGATGTTAACATTTAATGTGTACGTCAACTGAACTTGTACACCGGTACAGATTTAGCTTTATGGTGGAAATAGCATGGTGCTAATTTTAAGTTATTTCGTTCCATACAGGACAGTTCAGTCGAAAACGCGTCTGATGGTGACAGTCAGGACAGTGGGATCCAACCTAAAGGCAAGAGCAAAGGCAAAGAAAGCACTCATCGTCCTGCTCAACTCAAATCTGTCCCTGGGTACAAGGTAGAAGATAAAAGTCCCTGATTTTTTTCCTTCTTCTTTTTCCACTTACTCTGATCAGATCCACAACAATCACACACAAACATGCTTACGATTTAAAGTACAGTCTTTGGGACAGCACTCATCTGCGGGACTGTTTTCTTTTTTGAAGGTGGCATCTGTTTGTTCAACAGCTTTTTAAGAGTTCACTTTATCTACACAGACTTTAGGAGCAATAATGTTTCTGCTTTTAACGGGGCTGTTTGTGTTCTTTTAAGTTTTTTGATGCTATGTTGCACATATGTTATTTATTATATTACCACTACCTGATGTTTTAATGAAGGTCAGCTGCAGTTTGTTATTTTTAGTATTTTTTATATTCCTTATAGATTTTAACTAGAAGCGTAAGCAATATCTCAATGGAAGTTCTTTCCAAAAAATGTTGTGTTTTAACAGAATCTAACAAATCTTGATACACATATGTGGTGAAGATTTAATTCCTCTGATGAGGAAAGAATTTGTGGGGTTTTTTTTGGTAATTTTTCCTTGTGAATTGATGACACTTTTTTGGGTGCAATTTACCTTGCTGATAGCATACGATTGTTCTCAAACTATAGTTTGATTACTAATGTCCTATTTGTTTACTTTTGTTTGTTCAGTTCAATGGAAATCTTAACCCCTGCAGCAAATGTAGATGGTTGGTCATGTTGGTTGGCGTTTCATATTTGTGCCCTTCTATTAATGTTCTAAAAGATTTATTCGAATCAGAAACACTATTGATCCCAGAGGTAACTTTTTGGATTAGTTTAAATGGGAACTAATTAAATGACAAATTATCCTCACTATTGTAAGAAAACTTACAACTTAAGTTTGCATCCGGTATCAACCCGGTAAGTGGATGCAATGTAATGTAGCTAGCATTTTAGTTTTGTAAAGATGTAATTCAACATTCATCATATTACATAAAATGAAAAAGGAGATGCTTGACATAAACTATCATCTAAATAAATTGCTCTTAACCCAACATCTTTATCTGGTAAACTGTGAAACAATGGTTCCACAGTTAAAATTGTGAAATATAATTTAATCTTCTTGGAATTATAAGGTTCTCATTGACGTTTTTGTTGAAATTAAGGTATTCACATATTCTTATTTTGATAACATTTATATGCTTTTTGGACTCTTTTATGAAAGAGAAACAGATACGTTTTACTATAAGAAAAGAAAATATACTCAAAGTTTACTCGAAGCACTTTCATGAATTTAAACAAGACATTTACACACCACTAAGCCAGGAACAGACTTAACATACACATTTTGTTCTTTATGGGAATCTTAAGTGTTACATATTTTTGTATATTATAGAAAGAAATGGGTATCTGTGGCTACTAGCTTTTTTAAATAATTCATTAATATAGGAAGAACTTTGTAATGGAGTTAGCAATTTCTGCTAACATAAACAAAGTTTACACATTTTAAAGAAATAAAATATTGTTCATTACAACCTCATTGTAGTCACATATAAGCAAATTCTGAATCTGGCCTCATTAACATAGTCTATATGTTTGGCAGATGCAAAATAAAGGAGAAAAGTTTCTATTAAATTGAGGTTGCAAGGCTTAAGCTACTATATAATCGCCTATAACTATCACTATAATCATCAAGCCAGCAAAGTAAAAAAAAACATTGCCCAGCAGTACAGGTTGTCTATAGCAATTACAATGTTTTTTTAGAGGTAGCTGTTTTGAACGATTGCATTACCAGTTTGATTGATACCAGTGAATATATTGTACTTTCTGAATAGTGAAACGTGAAAATGCTGGTAATATTTCCTTTCTTCTTTTCTGGAATCAAGGTTTGTAATCTGAAACAAACACACACACACACACATAACACTTATTTAATAATGTATACTTAAATGAACAATTCGTTTGATTTTTTTGTGGAAATGTTTTTGGGGGTTTTGTCTGCTTTTATGGCCGTTACAAAATGCTTTTAGATTGAAATGCTAAGCTGTAACTGATCATCTACTATAACTATAGTTTCCTGTTTCTAGATTTACAGCAGTGTGATTCTTTTCTGGTGTTTTAAAATTTATTAACTTTCTCCACTTTCGAATTCTTAGTCAGCTATGCAAATTATGCTTTGCGTTTTCCTTTTAATCACTGCACAGTGGACTCCATTATGCCCGCTGTTTATGCTTTTGTCAATTGTTTTACTGTACTGGTTGGTAATGTCATTCCTTCTTTCTCACGCTTTCTTTCTTGTTCACTGTGTTGTGCTGTTGTGGTGCGGTGCAGTGCATCTTAAAAATTTGTTACATTTTGAAATGCAATTGTATTCATGTCGGTTAGAACTGTGATGGTTGTCTCCCTGTTTTGACTTTATCTGTAAGCTTTAGTGGCAAAAATATGTCTAACCTATAATCCACACACTGCTTTTAGTGTGTTTTTTACCATGTTAATATTACAGATAAGCAATTAAATAATAACAAATTATATTCAGAGATTTTACATGGTAGATCAGTATTTGTCATAAGTTACTATTTGCTGTTAAGTCAAACGTTTATTCTCAGGATTGCTGAAGATTCTGAGTGAGTGTAGTAGAAATAAACAGTTATGGTTTTACAAAAAACTGACTTGTGAAAAATTGCTGTTCCTTCCTGATTCTATAGTAATGAAGGTTCACATTTAATTGTGTGTACAAATTGTGGTTCTATGTGTTTTTAACAGTCAAATTTAGTAATTTAGTTTGTAAGGCCATGAATACTTATGTCTTATGGGAATAGCAGGATCTTTGGTTGCTATGTATTTTATAGCATTGCTCTGCCCTTCCAGCCTAAGGTCATACCCAATGCTATATGTGGCATATGTCAGAAGGGTAAAGAATCCAACAAGAAGGGAAAACCAGAGGCTCTCATCCATTGCTCGCAATGCCAGAATAGCGGTAAGTAAAGCGCACTTTAGCCATATTATTATTTTAAATGTTGAGAATATTAGTAGGTGAAAACAAAGTTATACTTTTGGGGAGGATTTTTTTTTAAACTAAATTTTTACTTGGCAGAGCTAAGATTCAAATTCAATTCAAAGAGTTTGTGGCACATGTCACCCATTAGTCTAACAAACAGTTTTGAACTGTTTTTTTATGTGCAGGAATACCTCTCAAGAATATTTATTTCATATATTAGCATTAGTAGATCTTCTTGTATTCTTAGCAATCACTGCCATATTATTCTCACGTAACTGATCATGTCATGGTTTGTGCTTCTTCTGTTCAGGTCACCCGTCCTGCCTGGATATGAGTGCTGAGCTGGTGATGCTGATTAAAACCTATCCATGGCAGTGCATGGAATGTAAAACGTGTACGGTGTGCGAGCAGCCCCATCATGAAGAAGAGATGATGTTCTGTGATAAATGTGATCGTGGTTTCCACACCTTCTGTGTCGGCATGGATTGCATTCCTATGGGTAAGGCTGTTGATTTGGTTTGTTAAATAAAGAAAAGATACTGTTCAGCAGTGCTACTTTTTTTAAAATGACCGTTAAACAAAATACAGTCTATATTAACTGTGCTTGTTGGGATGATGTCTCTTATCTTAACTTGCATTTTGCTTTTGTGTTCCAGGTCGCTGGGTGTGTGATTGTTGCAATAAAGATTACCCATCACCTCCAAAAAAAACAATGCTTAAAACACCAAAAAAAACCAAATAAAAAATATACACTCACTGGCCAGTTTATTAAAAAAACCTCTTCGTTTTGAAAATATAATATTTTGCCATCTGGGTCAACATTATTTTGTGATTTTGGTTCAGGTTGATTTGATTGTATACTATTATAGTGGTGTGGCTAGTGGTGTGTATTTTTTTTAGACATATTGTACTTAAAACATACTGTCCTGCATAAAAAACAATGCCACCGCAATTCAGATCACATCTCCCCTTCTAATGTTAAATGTAAACATTCCTGCAGTTTTTCGACTTGTCTGATTTATTGCTTTGCTGTCACTTGACTGATGGTGTGTAGGTGTGACGTGTTGGAGGTGTTTGTAATAAAGTGGCTGGTGAGTGTAAGTGGTTAGGCAAACATGTGGTGCTATTTTGACCTTTTCTGTTTTTTAACTGCTGTGTGACAAACTGGAAAAATTTTTTTTTTTTTTTTTACAATTTCATAAAATAAAGTGCAACAAAATTGCATTGGTTGTTTATTATTCTATGTATTTGGTAAAATAATTTATTTATTTTTACTGTGTTATAAATGTATGACAAATAAGTATACTTGCAGTCTCGACTGCTGTCGGGAGTATTTTGAGTATTGTTTTTAAGTGATTTAAATATTTTTTAAAATGTCATTCAAATATTGCTTCCATTCAATTTCACACGAGAACATCTATCTAAAATTGTGTTTATTTCCAAGTTTAGTCAAACCTTAAGCATTAAGACCTCAAGACTTCAAGACATTTATAGCTATTCTACAGACACTCAGTAGGATATCTTGTCATTTCTGGCAGTAATAGCAGTATAGAAGTTAAAGCAATACTTGGAACATTATATTGAAACTGTTTTAAACTATTTCTACAACCAGTTGATAAAAAAATTCCATTGCCATTAGTAAATGTGCTTTTGAATGATTCTATCGCCCATTTAGGATTACTGTGGGAACCTTTAACCATTGCATAAATGTGAGACGTGTTGTTTAGAACATAGAAAACTTTTTCCTCACGCTGCTTTTACACACTTCTGTCAAAACCCACTGCATTTAATCCAATACAACATTTTCAGTACATTTAGTGAATTTACACTATGGGGCAGCAGTGAGCAGACGTTTTCGGTCATGATGATCTTATTCGAAAGCCATTGCGAACCACGTAGTTATGACGCAAACTGAGACAGGCCCTTTTGTGTGGATTTTATACTATTACAAAGGTGGGTGGGTGGGGCAGGCTGTGGCCAGTGGGGAAAATATAGGGGCCAATAGCGATTCACTCTTAGCTCCACGTTTAGAATAAAACGTTTGTCAGTGTTTCTGTAAACTGTCCACTAGATGGAGACAAAGCCTCCGTCTAGCCGTCACTCGCATTATTTCTATTCAATAAATACGATTTAAGCCAACGCTATTTACAGTGTAGCTTTAGGTTTTACATAAATTATATAACAGAGCTCGGAAATACTACTCAATACTACTTCTAGCCTTTAAGATTCGTGTGTCGTTTTAAATCTAATGTATGAATATTTGTTTAGATTTATTAAGTGTATTTTTTTCATTTAGACACCTCAATGGGATTACTATTCTCTTTTATTTAAAGTGATCCATCCAACTACCTTCCAACCAGTCCATAATGCAACTCCTGAACTCTGTGCACTTGAAAGTAGTTTCATTTATGGCATTGCAATGCAAGTCTGTTTTGTATTACAAGAACTTAAATAGCAAATCAAATCAATTAAGCGTGGCTCAGTGAGTAGCACAATTGCCTTAGCAAAAGAAAGTCCTGAGTTCAATCACCATGTGGGGCGGTATGGGTCCTAATGTCTGCATCCGCTTCCTCTGGGAGGCACAGCTTCCTCCCAGTCCAAAAACATGCAGCCCGGTTCAGTGAAGACACTGAATTATCTCATAAATACCTAGCCACGGATTCATAAACCAGTTTACTGAGACATAGGGAGTTGTGTTAGAAAGTGCACCTTGCATAAAAATGATGTCCAATCAATAATGTGGATTACAATCCACTGTGATGACCCTTAATGGGGCGGGGACCAACAAGTTTTAAATAGTTTGTATTATTGAGCTAATAGAACTCATTGAGCCATATTGCTCTTTAATTTAGACACAAGCATCGCGATTATAATCTGATTGTTCTTTACTATTACTTAATAAGTGCTGATATTAGAATGTTTTGGCCACTTTTTGGGACTGTACAGCTTACAGAAACGTTAAAAACCACTGGATATATCCAGCTACATATGACAGCTGCACTGAAGATCAATTATTCACTCACTGCTTATAGCATATAAAAGCTCATTACAAGGTTCAAATAAGTGCTTTCTCTCTATGCATGAAATGTAGGACTGTGTAACAACAAATGCTTAGTTCTCATCTATTGTTCTGTGTTAATGCTGTATAAAATGTGACAGCAGTTAGGCTGTAATGTTGAAGCTCATGCATATTTGAACAGGGGTTTCTAAGATCAGGCACCTGCCTCACACCTGTTGCTGTGGCGCAGTGAATTCCCCTACGTCTATGTTAGCAACTTGAGCTAAAAGATTTAAGTGGTGCTTTATACAAACCACATCCAAAATAGGAGTCTGTACAATGCATATTAACAAGTGAAACCAGTGCATTATATTGCAATAAGTGAAACTAATGCATTATATTGTTGTCCCAAGCCTAGATAAATATGGAGGGTTGTGTTAGTAAGGGTATCCAAAATAAAACTATACCAAATCAATAATATGGACCACCAACAGGAACAACTGAAAGAAGGAAAATGTATGCTATTTTGCTTTTTGCACATTGTACCTAGTATTAAGTAATAATAAGTATTAAGTAAATACATTTTAAATTCAATCTTACACACTCCAACACAAATTATAGGGAGTGATGGTGAAGTTACACATTGAAAGCTGTCACAATAACCAAGTGAAAAGCTATCAGATACACATCTAAAGATTGAAAGAGGGACCAAAAATTCAATAGGACATTCTTCAAATAATTAACATGAATGCTAATTAACTATTTAAAGAATAATTTTATTGCAAATGATATACTTTAATTTCTTTAGACGGTACACAAATGATTCTGAACAAGTTATGACCAAAATCAATCGTTCATTTAGTTGACAAAAGACGGTTTGATTGTCGATTGAAAAACAAAAGAACAAATCATGCACAGATTGTACAGACATAAAAAAATGGATTGGTCAACTGTCATTTAGATCATCACGAAAAAGAATCTAGTCACTGGCTGCATATTATTGATTTTATGACTGATGGAAATCTGAAGACGAGCTTCAATTGGCCCTCGTGCCGAATTTGGACATACTTGGAAAACACCAAATCCTGAAAAAGTTCTTGAGTCTGAAATAAGCAAGTTAGCATACAAAAAATGTTTAATGTGAGTGATCTCTTAGCCAGAATTGCATAAACAATGTAATGCTACTGCAAATACTACAACACACATGACCTTAGGAGTACCTTATAAAACCATTATAACAAGTGTTTTGGACCTCAGCTGATCAAAATGGATCAAAACATGTTTTTAAAGTTTTTAAAGTCTTGTAGTCCAGAAGTTGAAAGAATTTGGTGTATAATAATCACCCTCAGATGATCACATTATGGCCTTGTTCACAAAAATTTTGACATTCCACACAGCTACTGTTTTCTTCATTAGCCATGTAAAAAGGCCACACACTTGTGAGTGAAGACAACATATGGACAATGGCCTGGATTCCTGTTTCCAGGCTGTATGCTCTATGTTGTTAAGCTTGGGTGGACTCCTGGGAAGAGGACACTACCTATGGCCTCTGGAGGACCTCATTTACCAAGACCTGAAATGAGAAGATGATGGGATTTGCTGTAAGTGATGCAGCCTGCCAGCTGTCTTATGCAACTCTGCTATTCTTTGAGAAATAACTAAAAGAAAAGCTCCCTTTTGATAAGTACCTGATAATACCTGATAGCCTTTCTCTAAGGTAACAATATTCTGAACTTGATGATCTTTTGTTTGTTAGGTCTTTTTTAATGGAGCATACAGTGTTACCAGCATAGTTCTGTTAAGAAACCAGTGCCCATTTTGTTTAAAAACTAAAAGGTCGGGCAGCTTGTTTCCACATTCATGCATTTTGGAGTTTAGAGTTTAAATCCAGAAAAGGGTTTAAAACATGGCATCATGTTTGGCTGATGTTGTTATACAGCCTATAAATAACTACTTGCTTCTCTATAATCTTCTGAATTATTAGCCTGAGAGCATGTCGTTATGACTTGTGGTTCAATCCATTTGTGGTTAAACCATGTGTGGTGCAATCAATTTGTGGCTCAACCATGACGCTGGTTTTGTATTTCCCCAATGCTACTACATGTGAATAAACTGTACAGCATGCTGTAGTGCATACAAAACTAGTAAAGAAAAAGTTGCTGGTTTACTGCCAGGTTGCCACTGCATAGTACTTTTTTGCTTGGACAATATTATATATGTACTTGTGTACTGAACTCAATGTTATGCATGTACCTCAACCAGACAAGCTGCTGATGTGGCAACAGCAAAAAAAATGAATCTTCATGTAGCTGACCTTCTATCAGCCAGGCAAATTGTTCTGGCTGAGATTTGTTACATAATTAACCAGCTCCTAATGTTACAATCTGGATGAAGGGAACTGGGTTGATAATGCACACAGTGAAAACAGAATTTAGAAAATATTAAGTGTGTAATCAAGAAAACCTAACATTTGTAGACATTTATTGTAACATTGAAACAGAAATCAGAAGGTACCTTATGACTTCAGGAAGCTGAGGACAAAGAAATGTGTGAAAAGAAATGTGGCTATTTCTGACATTTTTTGTCTATACTATTGTTGCAAATAACCTCACCTATTTACAGTTTGTATATTTTAATGATGAACTTTTTTTGTGAGTCGCTGTCTTTTACTTTCTTTTTCTATTACATGACAGCTGGTGGATCATCACTTCCTGAAACTGTATGTGGCACTGTGACTGTAATTCAAGCAGTCAGTGTTTACACACTTTCACCCATCTACCTTGACAAAATGTGTCAGTAGCTATAAAATATCCCAGAGTCCACCTGTTGGTGCTCAATTCTGTGACCAAGTCTGATTTAATGTTATCACATATCAACAAGTTCAAACCTAAACCCAAGAAGCAACATGTGGCAGTGCTACATTATGTAATCCACTGTATGTAGACACATGGTCATGATCTTGTTGGGCAGTTAGAATTCAGAATGTTGGCCCTGGCCATGAGCTTACTAGCTATCCCATTTGGAATCATATCTCAAAAAATTGATATGGAGTTTGTCATCTCTTTGCAATGCAAGCAGAACAGGTGTGTTTCTTTAGACAAAATAATAGTCAGATTCCTTCCAAGTTCTTTTGCACTGTAATCCATTAGTTGGGAGCTTTTATCTAGTGTTCGAGCATGACATTCACACATCAAACAAATCTCTTTTGAGATAATTACACCTTATAGGCCCGCAAGAACATAATCCATAAACTGCACATTTTGGCTCTTGCATTGTTGCAAGGTTTATGGTATATAAAAGCAGACATACACATAATGTCTATAAAACATTACAATTGGGTATAAGAACACATGTATTTATATGAATAAACACTAATTGATGTTGTAATTGCTGGTGGAAAATACAGTTTTAATGTATATGATTATATATTATATCTTACATTAATACTATCTAATCGACCCAATTCTAATTGTATTTACATGGATCTTTGAAGTCTTTGCTATATAGTTCTTTTGCTTTTCTATTTAAATCTTTAATATTTACCCCCATAATAGCTTTAAGAAACAGCTTCACTTTTATTGCTCACTATTTTCCCAAACAATAAATACATCTTTCACAACGAAATAATTAATAACATATGAATTTACTTTCATATGTACATTTACTTTTCAGTCAACAAATGTTTATGTATATGATTCTGTTGCATATATTGTTGGCACTTTGTAATTTGCATATTAGCACAATGATCAGTACAAAATAGTACACATCAGACCTACAGACTTGGCTTCATATTTGTTTAAATATCTATGGCATCAATAAATGTATATAAATCTTCAATTATTGATTTATTTCTAGTTGTCTTCACTCTCACACTTTATAAAATTTTATTTATCTAAACCTTCCCCCAACCATTTCTCTAAAACAGCACCCAGCACTTGGCAAAGCATTCATTTCAAACCCACAATTATCCAATTTTCAGAGAAAAGAGTAATCCATCTTCCTCAATCACAGCTGGCAGACATAGCTTATACATGTCAAACATATCTTGATAAATCGTGGCATGGTTTACAGACTATACCACACTTTTGATTCAGTCTTATATTAAAAAAAGTGTTGGGAGTAATGTTTTTTTTACACACATGGGTAAAAGTTTCCATGCATTTGTAAGGAGCATGTATGCCTTGGCATTCTAGGAATTTCAATGATTTTTGCACCTTTTTCGTCTGTGAATAATTAAAACACATGTTTCATGTGAGACCAAAAGGTTATTTTATAGTTTATTTAATGCTTAAAAAACAATTGAAAATAATAAAATTCGCTTCTTAAATTGCTATAGCTTTGTGTACTTTTTTCTTATAATCATGCATATGTGCTTCTCACACCAAGAAATGTTGTTAATTATAATAATAAGTAAATAATAAACCTTATAAAAATAGCTTAACTGTTTTACATCATGCATGCTTGTTTTTTTCTTTGCCAAAAGAGAAAAAAATGTACTGTGATCAGGTAACATTCATCATCAGAACACAACTCACATATTTCAACTTTGTGTCAGTCAGTATTATAGACGCTTGAACAGATAGAGAAGTTTCATATTTCTGAATGTTACAAATAAATAAATGGGTGGCACAGTGGCTTAGCAGTGTAGCCTCACAACAAGACGGCCTGGGTTTGTTTGCCAGATAGACCTGGGGCTTTCTGTGTGGAGTGTGCATGTTCTTGCAGTGTCTGCGTGGGTGTACTTTGTGTGCTCCGATTTCATCCCAGTCCAAAAGCATGCAAGTAAAGCAAATTAAAGATATAATATTATTCATAATTGTGTTTGATGTGATTGGTGTGATGACTGTCATGTCACTGCTGTGTGTTCCCTGTCATAAATGTTACCTAAACTGCATTATTCCAGAGCTCATGTAGTATGGCAGTACTACACTATTGTTAATGGGATATGACATCAGGTAGTTATTACAAATTAGGTTGGCACATGTAGACTAACAAAAATATTGCCAAAACACAATGGTCTTTTGTTTTTAATTAATGAAAATCCCTCTCATTTGTGACTATTTGGAAGAGAAGCGATTGTGTTTTGAGGAGATCATTTAGTATGTAGTTTGACTTTGCACCCTTATTCTCTGACTTGTTTTATTACAATATTATGCAATGTGTTGGGGCACTAATTAATAAATTGTTGTGTATATACAATCCCTTTTTTTAAGAATAGTCAGAAAATTGTTTAAATTGCAATGAAATCAGGAATATATGATTTGGCAAGTGTCAAATGTACTAAGAAATGCAAATAAAATATGCAATATATTGTCTAAATATTCACAAAATGTGTACAAGACCATACCAAGACTATCTTAAACCAGTACGAGTGAAATGACTCTACAATACTGAAATGACATCACTTATATTATATACTGAATATTATACACATATTCAGCAGTGAGCAGAGAAAGTCATAACAGGTACAAAACGATATGAGAAAACTCTCAGGGACTCTCAAGAGAAATAGATTTGCAATGCTATAGAATATTGATGACTATGCAACCTGAATAGGGCAGACAGTTCACTGTGCCTCACAGGAAAGTTGAAATCAAGAAGAAGACACATTGAGAATTACACAGGGGTTGATGAGTATCAATCCTGGAGAAAGTCTGATATGTTCTGTATTTTAGGAAAACCGGGGGGTATTGCCAGAAACAAAATGACCGCCAGGAGGTTCACACTGTAACAAGCATGAAAAACTTTAGGTTTAGGGAGGCATGTTCAAAGAGCCCAGACTGGTGTTAGATAATGGGACGGAATCCATTGCCAAAACAGGGTTCCACCTAGTGCAACCTAGTGCCAGATGATACTCAGCAGTGGTGTAAAGGCAGTTCCTGCATGACAAAGACATTACTGTGACAAACTGACCCTTACATTCTGAAGAGCTGAATCCTGGTATTGGAGTAGATTTCATCAGGAACATGTCCAGATAGCGTCTGAGGTTCATACAAGCATGTAGACCACACACACTCTTAAATAGCATGGCACAATTCATGCAAATTTAAAAAGCCCAATGGTAACTGTTGGTAACATACCTTAAACCTTATAAAAGGTTATTACTATGCTTACTGCATAACTATCCATATAGAAATCACATCAGCTGTTTACTATTGACAAATAACTATTTCAGTTTTGTTCCACAATGTAAGTGACAACAACTGGCATTTGATACCATGTATGATGAAAAATAGCATATTTTCATATGTGTTATATTTTTCCCTGAATTAAATTGAACAAGTTCATGGTGCACATTGGCTCCCTGGCCTATAGCAAATTTAGACAGCATGAACAACAGGCAGACTCTAGAGGCAATTTTATGAGACCATAGACAAAACTTGCAGACCCACTGGGAAAAGAGAAAACATTCTCTGGCCTAGTCTGACACCAGGGTCAAGAGGTCAACCTTAGCCACTGTAGGCAGCTTAGAAGAGAGGGTGTCCCAGCACACCCCCCCCCCAAGCGCCATCATTCTGAAGGCTGGGCAGCTGGCAGGTGTCAGGAATTACAAAGGACCATCTGTGCACAGAACACTGTCCCCAACGTTCCCTCGCTTCACTACTTCATTAAACTTTCCACTTTATAAACCAATGAGTTGACTCTTTCACATTGACCAGTGTGTGGGACACACTCCAAAAGTGCTGTTTCCAGCATGCATGGCAGTAGCAGCTTTAATTGTTGTTTATTGTATCTTCCTTGTTCTCTCCACTTGGGTGCGATTTTTATTTTCTTTAGTGTATAAATATAAAAGAATAGGACATTTTTAAAAGCATATGTGTTTAGTTATGAGAAAAATTGAATTAGAGCTGCTACTCAAAGTCTGAGCTGCATCATATTGGCTCTGACGAAGAGATGTTGCTAAGAAGTGGAGCTATGTAATCTGGTGATCACCATGCATACACCGTATACAGTCACCAGCCATAACACTGAAAACATCCGCCAAGATGCTGTCAAAACTAGCTCAAAGACACACAAATACATGGGATCCAAAAGACATTTGGAGAACGCCCGTGCACATTACTTACATGTCAGCTAGCTTCTGCATGTTATAAGCTGTTTTGTTCTACAATGCATCCTGGTGCCAAACAATGCTTGAAATATATTGAAGAAAATTGAACACATTCACTTCGTCAAAGTTTAGATTTCCAGAAGCATTTTGCACATTCTTTTAGATTTATACAAAATACGGCGAAAACCTGTTAGTTCTTGGATTGTCTCTTCTGAATAACTGTCAGAAGGTACTCACCACAGCTGCCTGTGAGCACTACCTGCTGACTTGTAGATACTTTCCACCCAATCATCCCATTAAAGTCATTTATGAGTTTTGCATTTTTAAACCATCCCTTACAAAAAATAATCAATATGAAGATGACTACGGCTTCTGTAGAACTGTTTTCTAAACTTGTTGAACTTATGTTTATAGCGGTTTTGTTTCTGCTTATGTAGTTCAGTAATTTTTCATTCAACATCTTGAGACTTTTCCATCTTAAGATTTTTGCAGTTGCAAAGCAATTTAAACTTCTTATACACAATTAGTTACTGCATTTTTGTTTGATAATCCAACATATATTTTAGGAGTAATTTAGCATGTAATCATACATACACTTATTTAAACTTATTAAAAGACTTTTTATAACCTCTGCAGCTGTGTTTGCGGTTTGCCATTTAAATACTTAACAATCACGCTATTTAGCATGTGCCATTTTAATATTACATGCAGCACATATACTGTATTTGAAATCACTAACAGAAATGTACCATCTGTTTACACATATGTACAGTGAATCAAAATAATTTTCACACTTTGTGAAACATTCTCAGTTTGTTTCAGAAGTTGAAGACAAATCTCACGTTCAGCCATTGAATTGTGCCCTTGGAGACATGAAAGTTTCTCAGGTGCCCAACAGTGGCTGCATGGCTGGGAATCAAACTTTCTACTTTTCAACCTTTAATGATAGCTTCATGTACTAGGTTACCACTGTCCATACACTAGCCTAGGATGCAGGATGCATTTTATGCACAGGGATACAGTATTGATAAAATAAAGATAAAATAAACTGTTGTACAGCTGGATTGCCATTTACTGCATGATATGACATTATACACACACAGTGGGTAGCGTATAGGATCTTTCGTCATAGCGTCAATTGACTGCAATGTTTAAAAGCAATGACTAGACAGAATATGATATACACCGAGACGATAGGACCCTGGAGAATAGACTTCTGTTTCCTCATAGTTTCCGTTTTGGGTGTTTAAACAGTTAAGATGGAAACAAGCTTGTGTGGAACGGGTGGACTCAGGATATAGGAGGGAAATGGCCAAAGAAAGGAAAGGCTCATTCTTTGGACTGTCAAATAGGAAATGGGCACAGATTCCAAGGAAACTGTTTTGTTCCTGGCTAATAATTTGGTCAGTACCTACAACCGTGCTGTCTGTCTATTCAATACTGGTGTAGCTTAGTTGAGCAGGCTTGTGTTCATGAAAAAATGTCTTGATCTTATTGCTGCTTGTTATAGCTTATGTTGTTGTTATCAGTGAATTGATTTTCTCTGTCATAATTGTATTAACCCCTAAATTATTTGTTCATTTATTGTACTGTCAGTCTGATTAAGCTATTAATTTTCTTATTATTATTGTCTGAGAGTTTGAACTCCTCTGTTCTGTCATTCTGTCGCCACACATTTAGGTCTCCCACAGTCCAAAACATGTATCCAGGTAGAAATACTAAATTGCTTACTTTTCAACACAAGCTTGTTAACTAATGAAACTTGTGTAATGAGCTCACAATTTGGATCTTTTTTTTACATTTTCTTTTGGATTTGAAAAAATATCTTAACATATTTTAATTGCTTGTTCAAGTTATATTGTGTTCAGTATTATTAAGTAACATAGTAAACACATACATAAATAGTAAACAGAGTAGCTTAGCGCAATTCATTTTATTTTATGACTATCACTTTAACTGTCGTTTTACAAAACCTGTTCTAGTCTGCTAAGAAAAATCTTCATGCATGTTTTGTATCTATATCAAAAATATTAGGAATCAAATATGCAGCTAAGAAGACAATCAACTACTCATCAAGTGAGTAAATACTTGTAAATACTATAAAAAATGCTTTTGTCTTTTCGTATGTAAAATTACACATTTCCAATGTTAAAATAAAAAAAGAAATCAATAAATATCACAAGTGACACAATTTTTATTTGAAATTGTTGGTTGTAATTATGCTAGACACTGTAATGTTACTGAATGTCAGTCTGAAGGCAGGACAACCCTTGAAATGATAAACTTTTTCCAGATTCTAAATCCCAAATTTGATCTATTCTGGGTAAAGAAACAACTTTTAAAGCAAATAACGATGCTTCCTTTTGTGGTAGAAAAACAGACATTTGCTGATTAAGATAACTATGTACAGGAGGGACTTAACCAAACTGCATCAGGAAACTGTGCCTGCTTCCTCCCCTGAGTCCCAGAAAGAGGTAAAAACAGAGGTGTGTGTTCAAAGTAACAGATAACTAGTTGTTTCGGGTATAACTTATTAGTGCTGTTTGAGGCTATAACCACTGAAATACAGCAGTTCAGTAACGTATAACTATAATAATTACATTTACTGATTAACTTGATCAAACACCAACTGACACATAGGTTTTTAGAGCAGTAGCACATCTTCGTTTACACATTTTCCATTTGGCCATTACCAACAATCTAAACTGCCTTCTTGCGTTACAAAAGCAAAGTGTCAGGACTGATCAGAGAGAAATGTTCCCCACGGCACGTTGTTCTGTCCGCTGTCAAAATGTATGAGCATTAAAGCATTCGCAGCAAGCTGGGTCGAAGGGGCAGCCGTGCTGTTGAGAGGCTATAGTATGCCTGGATTTGTCATTTCTTAAATTTAATTGTTAAAGCATCAGTCAGAGGTCAGTGGGTTGGAGTGCTGACCTGCTGACAGGTTGACCATTTAAGGGGGGTGGCTAATGAGAGCACTCAGCCAAGTGGATTGAACAAAGCAAGACATATTACACAGACTCAATTTGTTGTCAATTTGTTGAGAATCAATAACAGCAGTCAGTTGAATTTACATTTCCTCTCATTTTTATTATATTAAAGGCCACTGTTTTCTAAACCACTTGCTCAGTTTTTATTAAGTCATTGTACATACTTTTTTGCTAAATAGAAACAACTTTATTGTATGAGATTATAAGACAATAATATTTAGTTTTTGCCATCATGATTCACAAACTCTTAGCCATGTCCTTACATGGATTAATAAGGAGAGTTAACCAACTGCTAACTAAGTACTTGATAAATAATCTTGATTATATGTTATTGATTCATACATTTGTATTGCATATCGATCGCACCAGTTTAAACTGTAAAACATTTCTATTTCTTTTTAGATGCTCAAAAACAAATACATTACTGTAACAGTGAATTTGATTATAGTCATGGTTTCTCTTTTGTTTCGTATTAAAGATTTAACCCTCTTTTCTTTCACCATTTAGCATAACCAATGTGCTACTGAAGACCTTGACAGCTTACAAGGTTTGTGTTTATTTGACTGACACACACTCCTTCTGTCGTGTGCACAGTACAACCAGTCCCTTCTTATTTATTATTTAGTGTGAGCCACTAAAAAGCTCTGAGCTCTTCTACTTTCTCTACAGGAGCCCTGAACAACGTCCTTACACAATTCTCAATCATAAGTCCGCTCTTTTCCACTTAACAGACTGGGATCAATTTTAGGATTACATTTTATGCCTACTAGACAGCAACCAAGCCAACTGATATCAGAGTTGAGATTTGAACTCAAGAGCTGGTGTGCTAGTGGATTACCCTGCTGCTGCATGTGAGTTGCCATTACCAATAAGCCACAAGATACAAAAAGTGTCTAAAACACATTATTACTGTAACTGGCCGAAGATCACGCTTTGCTGCTAAAATAGCTACTTCTACTATCCGATTAAGAAATATTATGAGATATCTTGCAAATACTTCAACATTTCAAAGCGCTCAGATATCTACTGTAAAGGCGATTGGATACACACAGTCAGTTAAACTATAACACTAAATATTTGACCAACTTTCAATAATTTTGGGCAAGTGGAAAAAAACAAGTAATTGACAAAGTGAAGTTGTTGTACGAGTCAAAACAGGGTTATTGCACCAATAAAGTAAAATCATCTTTAGATGATGATGACAAATCCAGTACAACATAATTATGAACATCTGTCTGTTTTAGATTTCTAGGCTGTGATGATTGTGCTTTTAGTTGACTGTATACGTTTTACCTACCTGTCATTATAAAAGTACTTTTTTTCTTAGTAACATTATAGGATTATACCCGGCATTCACTAGTCTGACAATTATGATTTGCTAGGACAAGGAACAGCTAAATATCTTTAGGACAGTGAACATTTCCACTAGGTGTTGCATGATGTGCAAAAAGTTGCCTAATGCCTTTAAGGGAAAGAATGTTTTATGTAATAATATAATGAGAAAACAACGCTGCATCAGTGGTTACACACTTACACACGTGTAATGTAATGGCAAAGTTGACATGTTGCTGGGAAAATGCCTCATAAATTGACTAAGCATGAAAGTAATGCAATTTCTAGTAAATTTGTAATAGATACAAATGTTTTGAAGAACCTTCACATCTGTATGTGGAAGTGTTATGCTAGTGTAGAATGAAAGAAGCCCAAAAATATTTGAAAAACACGAAGATAATTAAGGTGAAGAAAGCCAAACTTTAAACGCAGTGCTTGCGTAAGTACTTAAACTACTTGCTTTTTTTTGTGATGTGATAACACATTCTATTATTTTGGTTTGCTTAGAAAATATGTGACTATTATTTATAATTGCTAGAAGGACAGATCACTTTGTTAGGTATATTTAATACAGTAACCCAGGTAATTTCTGGAATTAAGTTTTTGCTTCATCTGGTATGCATGTGCAGACACTGTAGGCCTACCTAGAGGAATGCTTCTTATATAGTTTTAGCTGATGAGCTCTAGCTTTAAAGAGGAAGTGCAGCAAGAAGTAGAGGAAGCCATCACCAGTATCCGCCCTCTATCTGCAGCGAATGGAAGGGGAAAAAGAAATGCTAAAGTAAACAGAGCTGTAACTATATAGCGTCTGGTTCAACATAACACAATATAAAGAGTATTTACTTTTTTGCTACCATGTACTGATGGATTGTTGTTTGCTTTGATGTTTTAAGCTGATTAGCCCTATCAGTTCTTAAACAAAATAGCAAAGACATAGTGGAAAGCTTTGCAGGCATTGTCTTCCTTTTTTCCACATTATAGCTGAAGACCCAACATGTATCACAGCAGTACAGTTTCAGGACCATTGTATATTAGCTAATCTTAAACAGACCTGTGGCCTGATCCACTAATATTTAATTTTTTATTTTCATACACCAGAATTTCTAGTTACTTCCAAAAAAAGCATTAATTTAAAGGCCTTTTTGAACGTCAAAATCACGTTTTTAAAGCACAACATCCGACAAGAAAAATGAAAAGTTAGTGTACTTGTTTAATATAGCTATACTAGTATATATAAACTACATGAACAATACAATGACATGCAGACTTTTTATCTAATATTTTTATCAATATTTTATCTAATTTAGTATCATAAATATTAGCAAAACTAGTCAGAATATAATTAGACTCATGGTGTTTTAAAGGTATAGTTAATACAAAAGTTTATTTTTATGCTTTTGATACTAACACTGACATCCAAAGAAACTTATATTACCAAAAACAGTGGCCTTGTGATCGGACAATTGCTGGTTAGATTCCAATAGTGCACAGGTCATGACTGAAGTGCCCTTGAGCAAGGAATCAAACCCCTAACTGCTCCCCAGGCAAAGTGGATAGAGCTGCCACATTGTGCTATGCATGTGTGCTCAGTGCTGCCCTCTAGTGTGTATGCTTATGTGTGGAAATAAGTGTTTACTTCAGTCATTGAGTTCAATACTGTGTTAAATCACTAGTAAAAAAGAGTATAAATAATAAATAAACAATAGCAAGCAGTCTCACCAGATTGTCATGAGTTTTAGCACCTCACAGTTCTTTTGAGGAAACAGCTGATTGTTAATTCTCGATTTATGTCCATTTATTCTAAGTGATAACTTTTAAAGTGAGCATGTTCAAAATCCTTGCATATAAACAGTATTTTTATTTGACATTACAGTGTGTTGTGCCACATTGTACCGTTGTTTTAAATGGCATTAGGTTGCTATGAAAGTATAGTCATTTAGTCTGTGATGATAGTATATTAAAGTATACTGAGATCTTAACGTAAGATATTTATTCTTTTAATACTTTATCTTCTTCATAGACTTCCATGCATTTTTCGACAAGACACTGCAAAAATGCATGCTGCACACATTACTAAGGCCTGCCTGCAGTCCTGACCTGTCCCCAAAAGAGACTGTGAAATGAAAAGGCAACATTGACGACCTCATACTGTTGCAGGAAATGTTTGCAGGAATGTTTGGGACAAGATTGGGAAAGCTGAAACAATTACTTGGTATCCTCAGCTTCCAAACATTTTTTAAATGAGTGCCACGGAATGGCAACATTAGAAAGTGGTACAAAATTTACTGTCCTAACTTGTTTGTAAGGTTTGACAGGCCTGATATGCAGCAAATTATGTTCAGTAATAATTTAAATTATGTTGATAAGACAAAACTTTTCATTTCTATGTCCGTCATTCCATAAAAATCTAAGTAAATATAAGAAGCTCCATGTTTGTTTTGGGTGTTTTGTTTTAATTGCCATATATCATATGTAGAAACTGATGCATCCAGTCATCCAGTAAACTCAAGTGTGATATTGTAATGCGATGCCAACACAATAAAAAGTCTGTCCTTTTTACCCTCTCACTTAAGTATTCCATGATCAACTGTGGGTGGTGTTATTGAGAATTATTAATATTGCTATGAAACCAGAGCTCAACCACAAAGTAGCAAACCACTTAAAGTTACAGACTGGGGTTACTGAGTGCTGAATGTTAATGTATAAAAATCAACAACGTCAGCTCTACTGCAGAAAATGTAACCGAGTTCCAAACCTCCTCTGACATTATCACGCTTCTCTACTTGACAGATGAATCTAAAATTAAAAATTGCTAAGAGAACATTATCTGCCTTACTGCATTATGTCAAATGTAACATTTGATGATAGAAGGTTTATGCTACAGATTTTTGACAAAGTTTGTCTAGACCTTTACTTTTGCAGTTGTAGTGAGGGGTGAAGTCTTCCTGTGAAGTGATGGAAAATGTTAACATAATATAAACTATTGTGTACTTCTATCATAATACAAACCATTTTCTGTTCCAGCGCACACTAGGTTTATTAAAACATGCGACGATATAAGTTTGGACGAACTTGACTGACCTGACCTCAACCCCATCCAGCACCTTTAGGATGAACTAGAAAATGAAATGTGAAACTGGTCTCTCTTTTAACGTCAGTGTACAGTGACATCACAAATGTTTTTTTTTAAACAAAAACTTCCAGACACACCCCAGAAAAATGGGAAATGTTAGTTACAACACAAATTTTTTACATTAGATGTGGCTTTATGTGAACTATGTAGATAGATATGGTTTATAAATAAGGTATATACAATATATTGCTACAAACAATAATTTTACGTTGGGGTCATATTTAAAAATATATATATTAAATTAAAGCAAAACTGCAATGGCTTTTCCAAACACTGCAGAATGTCATAAGCTTCCACCCTTTTGTACTCACCACTGAAGGATTGCCACTCATTGTAAGAAAAGCCACGAAGCTCCAACTTTTACCGTCTGCCACTGAAAATGATTATCATCTGAAGAGAATAGAGCATTCAGCATTTGTGGTCATTAATCAGGCATCATTCCACTTGCAGTTCCCACACATCACTCGACACTGCTATAAAAAGGTCCACACCCCACTCCCCTTTACTGCCAGCATTGTCAGCGTTCTTGTATTTTTGAAATATGTGTGATTGACAGCTTTACATGTGTCCACACCACTACCCACACATCAATGATGAATTTTGAACTCTTTTAAAAATATAATGTTAATCTTAGAGTCTTAATTAGAAATTCTGTGCCATGACCTTTACAGGTCACCAATGGTCTTTTATATTAAGAGTATGACCTGCACTGACCACTCACATTATGGCCAGCAGCTGCATGCAGTGCCCTGGGTGAGCTCGGTTCACGCAGGCCATCAGAATACAAACACGTAAAGAATAAGCTGCATTTATCATTGTGTGACAGCTTCATTTCTTACAGTGCTTTTAAAGTGTGTTCTATTCTTAAGTACCTCATGAGTTTTCTAGGGTGTATTGGGTCCTATTGAAAATGTAAACGAATGTTGTGTGCACAAACTGCCATTTGGTGCACTGGTGGACTGATTGATGTGGTCCTCATTAATGTCATTGTTGTGTGGATTTTCATACATTATCTTCTTAATCTGAGACAAATTATGTGTTCCAACGTGTCAAAAGGCCAAGTGAAACTGACCCTGGAGTACAAATGTGTGCATTTGAAATACCACGGATGGCTATTATTATAATTATTTTATGTATGAATTAGTTAAAATTAGTTATAAAAAAACTATTTTTATATAATAAAACTATCTATTGAGTTTTTTTTTCAGTGCACCCATTTCTCTCAGGTAACTGTGTTATGTTGTACATTTTTATACATTGGGCAGATGGCAAACCTATTCTGGGCAATTATAATAGTTATATGTGTTTAAACTAACATAAAGAAACAATGGTATGTACCATGTCAGCTTTTATCTGGATGCACTTCTATTCTTGTCCATATTCTCCTTCTCCTATATGCTCGTCTTAAAGATGTGATCTTGGTCCATTCTGGTTGAATACTTGCTTTGAGGGCATCTGTTGCCTTATAGTCCTCCCAACATCTGCTGCTATTGCTCCCCATTCCCAGCATGCTGTGGTATATGGTTTCTCCCAAAGGTGGCCTTTGTATGCACCATTGTGAATTCGATCATTGTCTGCTACAGGCAGTTCCCACGATGCAGAGGAAGTTACTGCCATTCCAACAGACACACCGCCACACTCCCTTAACTGTCTGAGGTGATCATCTTCTCATCAGGAGCAACCCAGCTATTCAAAATGTTATCTGTCAAAGAACATTTTGTATTAAAACATGTTGTGTATTTTGTAAACGATAACACTACTTGCATATATCTTTTGTTAGGTCTTTAAGTCTATTTTATATGTTTCAATCTTGAATTATTCAAGGGTCATTTTGTTTGTTGATGGTATGATGTGTTCCTGCAGATTGTGCAAAGTATATTTTGATGTAATGGAATATAACCATGTTTTGAAATAATGCATCACCTTGTTTTACATTTCTTTAAATATAAAGAAATTTAGAATCTGAGGTAATTAAAAGGTTGGTCAAAGTGCGTTTTCTAACAAAGCCCCAAAAAACTGAAAAACTGTACATTTTGGGTGAATTCATATATGTCACGGGACTTTTAGAACTCAGTTGGGGTTCATGTCTTGTAATTTGAACTGACAGACAATTGTTAAGGACATCTGAATCTGTAGTACCAAACAATTAAATGACAAAGCCAAAAACATGTCAGTCGACCTTTGAGATTAGACATAAGATTACAGACTGAGATTACAGACATAAACATGCCAGGTCCACCGAGTTACTGTAAGATGTATATTAATTAAAATCATACACTTACTGTTGTTTTACAATATTTCAATGTTGTTGCTTTTTAGGAATATAGAACATTTCTATAAATAACGTTTCAGTCATGTTTCCATGGGAAAAGGGCATTTAAGGCCAGTAGCTTCACTGAAGTGTGCCATTACCTATTCCTCATGAGTGGCAAGTGTCTGTCCTCATAAGTGTTTGGAAAACACAAAATGTCCACCCATGTCTGTGGGTTTATATTGGGAGCAGGACTTCCTTCATTCCAGAGGTCCATAGGTCACCCTTCAAGACTGAGAAAGTGATTGATGATCTCCAGGTCCTGAGGTGCACTGTCACCTTTTGGCTGGGTGGTCTGTCCTGAGAAGTGTCTAGGGGCACTTGTGGGACATGAAGTAAAAAGGTCACACAATGTCTTTGGGCCATACCTGTTGACATCTTTTTATATGTGTCTGACAAACGTAAACCATGTGCAATTAGCATATACATTTTTTATACATTTAAGTTTTGAGCTGAACATTTCCGCATCAGTCTATATGTGTCCAATAGTTTATATATGTTTATGGACGTGTCATATGGACTTTATATGTAAAAAGTTGCAGCGTTCCTAAGCATGTACAGAGTGGAGATTACAAAAATTGGTCTTCAAAATAATAATAATATTTTTGTCAATAGTCTTTAACAATAAAGAGTCTTTTGGTACATTTCTTAATTATTTATTTGGAAAAATATTAAGGTGATTTTCTTTATGAAGAACACGTATAAAAACAATTCACATACATTTTTAAATCACAATTAAATACAATACCGTAGAAAAGTCACTATGACCCGAAGTGCCTTATATACAATATACAATATTTGCAAAATGAAAAACAGATTAAATTATATCCGACCTAAGAAAAATCCACAAATTAATCACAAATAATGTTTAAATAAAAACAATACAATTTATAAAACATTTACATTTTCGCTGAACATTTTTGATGTCATGATTTTCAATGGATCAGAGATAGGCACTGCAGTCAGTGCACAATAATACACGGTAATCATGTTTTAATGTTAAATACATTTTTCAAAAGGGAACCCTCCATAGTGCAATGAGGTAAAACTAATTTCCCTACAGGAAGTGCAGCAAGTTCATCTGGCACATTCCTGGGAAAACAAACTTTGAGAGTGGGAGCCATTATGGCCCAACATCTTTTTTTCTGCAGTCACTGTGCTTACTTCAGTTGAGAACCAGCTCATTCTGAGTATCACCATCAACATAATGCTGTGTTCGACTAAAGCGTATGATTTTGAATTATCTTAAAGAGGGGAAAAAACACCTCCGCAGCTGGGGATTTCTACAAGAATGGTTCTTCCTCTTCAGGTTAGATATATGTCATAACATCATGGTTGCGCTCACATCATCAACAACGTTATTAGCAGCATTTCTTACTGACAAATGAGTTTACCATAATATCTCATTTAGATCAAATTTTATATTGATAGTAGTTAATTCAGTCTATGTAAATAAAAAAAGCTTTTTGGAAAAAATGTGTTTGTCCAGATTATAATTGTAATAAGTTTTAGGTGGAAATGACGTAGATTCAGCATCCCATTTTTAGAGGTGAGTCGAACGCAGCATAAGTCCCACAGCAGCAGTCACAAGAAGGAAACATTCCCTCTGGTTTAAGCAGCAAAGACTGGAGTAAAACCTCCTGTAGAACAACTGAGCTACAGCTCTGGCATTAAACCTGCAAACAGGCAAAATATGTTTAGTTATGGTTTTATTTAAAAAAACAAAACAAAAGCAGTATTACACACTTGTCACATGTCTGAAGATGTTTGGTAAACTTACCTCAGTTGCAATGATACATTCATCTTTTTCATCTGACATCATAAAGACAGACTGGTACTTTGACTCTTTGCATGTAGACTCTGGACATTTCTCTAAAGTCTCACTGAAAATTATAAGTAAAATTAGCCACAAACTCAACCGTCCAGTTTACTGAAATGTCTGAGACAATCACATTCTCTGACACATGACAATATTTACCTTTTTAAATGTTTTCTGTGTTTTTCTTCTGAGTGAGAGTCAAATGGCTCACACTTTGCGCCATGACTTTCCAATTCTTCTTTTGCCAGATCCTCATGCTTCAACTCATGAACAAGATTATAATCCACTAATGAATAGCGAGACTTGTAGCTTTTCTTTTCTACACATGCTGTGTCACTCTGATAGTCCACCTTCTTGTTGGTGTTCTTGACCTGAGTTGTAGCTATAATGCTGACAGTTAGGTCCTTTTCACGACTGCGGTTGTTGGTCAAGTTGTTCATGGTCTCGCTTTCATTGTAACTATCAGCTTCTTGGCGTCTCTGCTGCAATTTTATGTGAATGAACACGATCAAAACAGCAGAGCCGAGCAGGAGCAAAAGCACAAGAATAATCCCTGCACAGACTGCTGTCCAAGGAAACACGTTATCCTCTTCATCGTCAGAATAGATTTTATCAGCTCCTTCAATCACAGGCTGTTCTTGAGTATTTTCAGGGAGCAAGAACTGGCAGTTACGTCCCCCATATCCAGAAATGCAGGCACAAATGTAGCGATTGTCTCTTTCATGGCAGGTAGCCCCGTTGTGACATGGGTTATGCACACACTTGTTAACTGCCACACTGCAGTTTTTGCCACTGTAGCCAGGAGAACAGGTACATCTGTAGTCATTAAGTCCATCTTGGCATGTGCCGCCATTCTGACATGGGTAGATAGCACATTCATTAATGTTGTCATCACAGTGTGCTCCTGTAAAACCCTCTGGACATTGACAAAGATAGGAGTCCACAAGATCTAGACACTGGGCACCTGCGGAAAATTGTAAATAATAAATATTATATTCCAAGTCAAATTTCAAAATATGATTTTGACATTTTTGAAAACACAGCATCTATTTACCATTTGAGCATGGGTTTGAACTGCAGTGATCAATCTTCTTGTCGCAGTTTAATCCAGCATAACCTGTTGGACACTGACAAAAATAACCTCCTTCAGGATTGTCCAAACACTGTCCATCATTCAAGCACGGGCCATCGGCACAAGTCGTGGCACTCAGCTCACAGTTTCTTCCATAAAAACCAGGAGGACAGGCACAGGTATACGTGTTTTCAAGATCCTGTAGGAATAAAATCATTTAAAGAAATTGTGCTTTTGGTGTCAAGAACTTTTACATCATCCAACAAAATTCTGTACACAGTAATACTTACAGAACAGCTTCCACCATTTCTGCAGGGGCTTTCGGAGCATTCATTGACTTCAATTTCACAGCTTGCCCCAGTAAAACCAGGTTTGCATGTGCATGTATAGCTGCCTTGACCAGTATTAGTACAAGTCGCTCCATTCTGACATGGCTTATGGTGTGTGCAGTAATTTAGATCTGAAACACAGCAAAGAAATATGTCAATATCTCATCTCATCTGATATGTCATCTCATTGAGTGAATATTCTGTTCAATCCATATTTTGCTGCAGAGATCCCCATAACAATTTAACATATTATTTACCTTGGTTGCAAAACAGACCACCCCAGCCCTCTTGACAGTTGCACTGCCATGGCTGCTGACAAGTACCATGTAAGCAGCCTGGATAGCGGATACAATCATCACAGTACTTTCCACTGAAGCCAACTCTGCATCTAAATTAACACACAAAAAAAAAACAGATTAAAGTATGTGCATTTAAAAAGACAAATAGCAAAAAGAGAAAAAAATAACTTAAATGTTGCTATACTTACTTGCATTCACCTGGCTTGTCACAAAATCCATGTTCCTCATCACACCCAGACATACATATTGCTATAAAAGAAAGCATTTACACATTAGTTATGAATTAAGTATGGTTGTATAATAACTTCATGGTGTAAGCACTGTGTACCTACAAATATGTCTGTATTCAAACCGAAAAAAAAACGATCAAAGCTACACTGTATCATTAAATTATAGTAAAACAGTGATGTTTATTTATCAAATTATAATATTAAGATTATGACAACAAAGCACAGTAGTTTCCTGTTATTCTTAGCTACATAGCCTTAGTAGTCTAGCATCCCCATCTGTATAATTATAAATAAAATGCCTGTGCCATCACCTTAGTGAAAATTGTCACTTAACACAGTTGCGATGATACAAAAGCTTTATAAACAAAAGCCTTCTTTTCTTCTAACTGTGGGTCAGAAGTCCCTTTTTTCTCATTCTGTTCATACAACCCCCTCCTAATAGTGTCCCAGAGATAAGGGTGGACAGCTGGTGGACATGCTGCCAGTGCAGGACAGCTGCTGTATTGTCTCCTCTCACTCAGCAGCTGCCCGTTAACAACAATACATCAGGCCTTGAGCCAATCAGATTCGAGCAGGGAATCAACCAGCCAATTAAGTGTCAGCTTCAGTGTTCGGCACGCGTGCCATTATTTCGCTAGCGGCTATGTTTTGAATCAGATACACTTTACTTCTTAGTGCAAGATTTTAACCAAGGATAATAATTCCCATAAGCACTTACGTTCTGTGCAGTATTGGCCTTTCCACCCAGAACTGCAGATAATTTCTCCACGCTCTCCGCATGTAAAGTGTCCGAACGCGTCGTCTCTAGGGCGGCAGAACATTGAGCAGCCATCTCCGTAGTAATGCTCGTCACACACAAATCTATACGAGTACTTCAGCTCAGTTCTTCCTGCCACTTGTAGATCCTGAGACCATTCTTCTCCCACTGTCAGGTGTCTCTGGGTTGTCAGGCGACTGATCAAACGCTCCGGATTTTCTATAAAAGAAACAAATGTCGCCAATTAGTTTACTTAAAAAGATTTTGTAAACTACAACTTCATGCATGTTCAGTTAGTTAGATGGATGGATGGATGGATGGATAGATAGTGCATGCTCATTTTTATTTGTACTGACCAGTTGATAAGTCCTCGGTGGAATCTGTATGCAGTGCCTCAATGATCAGAGAAAATGTACCCTGTTAAAAAAATCAAGATATGCCAAAGAAAGGCTTTGTTAAACGTGTTAACACATTTGTAGGCTCTCTACTGTTTAACATATAGCGAACGGAAGGTGAGGATAAACTGAGGTGTGATTCCACAGATTCACACTTCCTTACTGCTTTTAAATGAAAGTTTTAGGAATCTCATGCTGTGCTGGTAATTCTAAAGTCTACAGCCGACAAGCCCAGAAGATATGAAGTTGTTAACCATTTCAGTGTGTCAACATATAGGCTATTTCCAATTAATAAACTACTTACACTTAAACCTTCCATTTTAAATTGTTTAATAATGATGCAATTGATGCATCACGTTTAATGCTCAGGTTGAATATGCTATAGGGGGTTTTAAGGTAAGGGGTTGACGTTGCAACCTTAACATCAAGTTAATCTTAATATTGACTGAATATAACCTTAATATTGACTGAATGAAACAACAAAATATTGATGTTGACACTTCATTCAACCCAGAAATAAACCTCTGTA
>JAOTRQ010000027.1:1197032-1207827 GCA_028565875.1 Hoplisoma paleatum
GTCCTTTGACGAAACGCAGCGTTTTTCTTTCCTGCGACTAGTCGACCAATGGAATTTGGCAGACTAGTAATTTTTTCAGTCGACCAACGGATAATCGATTAATTGCGGTCAGCCCTACTAATTTGTCTATTATTTTTAACAATAAGTTAAATAATGGATAGATAGATCGATAATACAGATGACCATTCGATTGATTGATCGATCGATCCCAGGAAGGAAAATTGTTGATTACAGCAGCACAATTTCAACAAGAGCAAGATAAACATAATTAACACGATTAAACTACTACAGTGTAGAGGGAATAAAAATAAGTAATAACTAATAAAATAAACATCCAGAAATAGAATTGTGCAGTACCAGAAATTTAGGTAAATTACATGAATTATCAAAGTGCAGTGATTGTTGCTTTCGAGGGCAAACAGGTGAAATATTTAGCAAATCATCAACTTTTAGAGATCAAAAAACATCAACTGAAAGAAAGGCAGTGAAATGCTTTTTAACTACTCTGTCACGACATTGCAAAATTTCAGTTTAAAGTTAACAAGATTAATGCGAATAGATTAAAAATGTAAACAATAAAGTAAAAAAGCTAAGCTTTTAAAGTTTTATAAAAGGAGAATCAAAATATACAGTACCGATATATATGTATCTATAAATAAAGTGACTTAGAACAGGGACCAAGAATGTCCAAGTATTGATAAATTTAGTAATGGATGATATGAACAACAGATGTAGTCATAAGGGATATAATCAGACAGATGTAGTAGTGTTCATGATTTTATTGTATGTTCAGAAATATCTAATGTTTTTTTTTAAATGAGGGAACATGGGTGTAACTTAGTCATTATGTTGCAAAAAAAACTTTATTACTTTTGCACATTTTCTGCAATATTACACTAATATTTTAATATTTGTCCAAGTATTTGGTTGCACTTTTGAATACTAATATTGATAATATTTGTCTGTGTCTCAACAGCAATTTACTTAAATGAATTCATTTTCATAACATGATATTGTAATTAACAGGTTCCTAAAGTAATGAAATAAAAAACAAAAGAGCAGCCATAATAAGAAGGAAAACAAAATAAAACCAGTTATACAAGAAGTGTTTTTGACCACTGAATTTAACACTCAGACCTTTACTGACTGGAGATGTAACCTGTCAGCCGCGTAACCCTTGTTTAACAATGAGGTACTTACTAACTTCCCATGCTTATTTAAATAGACTGATAAAGACCTGAGAATGTGAAACCTTAAGCATTTAATGTAATAAATGCATACAATTCAATATAAATACATGGGTAACACCTTCGTCAACTGGAACAGAGGCCCTAAGTGACAAAAGGTAAGATTTCCTTGTCAAAATTTAATTAGAAGGTTCTATGGTGTTTTTGTTTGCCAGTTTGGGCCTTTTATATGTCTTAGGTAGTTGTTTTTTAATGGTTTTATATAATAAAATATCTATAATTTATTATTAATAGTTTTTTTTCTAAAATGAAACAGGGTGGCAAGTCATCAACCCCAGGAAGCAGTGCTACAAATCCCAAGTCATCAGCAGAATTATTTGACTACTACGATGCCGGAAACCACTGGTGCAAAAACTGCAACACCACTAGCGGCTCTATGTTTGACTTTTTTACACATTTACACAGCAAAACACACAGACGGGTAATATATATTCTGTTCTGCTTGTTTTGTTAGCTCGTTCATGCCGTTTTTATGAATTATTCGATAATTTTTTGTTTCCTGTAGACATTAGATCTTTATGATAGACCATGGGCTTCTAATTCTGATACTGAGGGAAAACGTCCTACTGGTCAACTTGTTTCTAAGCCAGCAAAAGGTAATTCCACCTCAAATAAAATACTGAAAATAAAAATGAAGTGTTTTTATTCATTCACACCAATTGCATGAATTCACACCAAGTTGAAAAGTCTTAAGGCAGCGTGTGTTACCTGCATTTATTCTAGATTCGTTTTTTATAGGCTCTGAGTTTTTGATTCCTGTGAGAGGATTTTTTTGCCAGTTGTGTAAAGAATTCTTTGGTGATCCTGTTTGTGCAGAGGCTCATGTCACATGCCAAGAACACAATGAAAAATACAAGGTATTCACAATTATAATTAAAATAATTATTTACATTTATTTTTCATTATATAATCATCGACACAGTGGATGTCTGGAAAAGATTTGACTGAAAATGTAATTCGATTTGTTGCTTCATTATTATAGATTATCTCTTAGCACAAAACATCATGTTTTACACTTCGGTAAAATTCATGACTGGCACAAGTCAGTTTTGTTCAAACAAAGTCATGGACAATTTTGTATCATCAATTTTGCCTTACATCAAAATTTTACTTTATACTGTTTGAAGCAATACTAAATTATGTGTTTATGATTTTCTCAATAGAAGCACATGTATGAGTCTCCACTTTATGAAGAACGTAGAAAGTTGGATCGCCAGGCAGGCATGGAGAGCCAAAAAAAGCTCAGTGAACAGAAGCGAAAGCATGAAGAGGACTCCCAGGATGTGCAGGAGTCGAGGAAAGAAGTGAAAAAAGCTAAAAACAGGGACAGCAAAGAGAATACTCCATCAAACAGCAAGGAGCGTGTACAAAAATCAAAATATATTAAAGAAAAGTTTGATCCTAAATTTCAGAAGGATGAAATGACCAGGTATGCAAAAGATGAAACTGAGAGGAACAAGTGCAAAAAAGACCAAGAGAGGCACAGGCAAAGAAAGGGGACTGAGGAGAAATACAAAAATGAAGAGATATCTAGATACAAAGAAGAAAATCGGTACAAGCATGAGCACAATGAACACGAAGATCATTACAGATATAGGAAAGAAGATGAAAGGTCCAATTACAGAAAAGATGATGAAAAGAAATACAAGTCTGGCCGTGAACCTGAGGATGGCCGGAAACCAAAATGTAGTGAGGAAGAGGCGTCAAAGTGGCCAAAAGCTAAATTGCAGAGTAATGATGAAGAGGTAGAGGAGAGAGATCGTTTAAAGAAGGGTGATAAAAATCAACGGCAAAAAGACAAGGTTTCTAGTAGCAAGGGCGAGAGTGAAAAAACATCTGTCAAAGATGTAAAGGAGCCTGCAAAACCCATCGAGCTTTCAAAGGTTATGTGTGGGCCAAGCCCAGCTATGCTGGCAAAACTTCGCAAAAAGAATGAGGATGCCAGTTCACGTCCCGTCTTTAGCAAATTCACTTGGAAAAAGCCTGAAAAGTCCTCTCTGGAGAAAGAAGCTGAAAGAATTGCAGCACTGTTCATAAAGGAAGAAGAGAAAGCTGAAGAGGAGGCCAACAAAGAAACTGAAAATGCATTTGCCAAGTCTGTGGCTGCCGCCAAAAGCATTGCTGTAAAACTAGCAACCGGTAACCCCTTTCAAGAACTGGAAGCCATAAAGCAAGTTAAAATTACTTCAAACTTTTTGAGGAAATCCAGTGTTGAGGACCAAAACATGCCAGCTGTTGCAGACATTTCCTCAGCCGCAGATTGTCTAAAGAAACAGTTGGGTAACAAACCTTTACTGTCAGTCGATTTGATCTCTAAGGGTTTTGGTGGTAAGCAAGTGCATTCGGAAGCTGGAGGTGATAGCATATCCAGTCCCAAACCTGCTTGTGACACTATAGTGGTTACTCCGACATCTACCTCAGCCACTAAAACTATTACTTCTATTGCAGCAACAGTTATTTCAGCACCGACATCCACAATGAAGAAAGCAGAAACTGTCACAAGTTCTTTTACTGGAAGTTTAATTACATATAAGCCTGATGTTTCTGCTCCTGGTGTATCAGATGATGGGGTACATACAAAAATTGTGGTTGGACCTCCACCTAAATTACAAACCACAGGTACTTCATTTAAATCAATCAAACCTAAAACAAATCTAGCAGCGGCTAAGGCCAAAGACTTGTTTGACATTTTCTATGGTGGTGGCGCTATGGCTAGCTCTGGAGTTTCTAGTGCTAGCATTAAGGCTAGCTTTAAACTTGACTCTAAAGTCAATTCAGAGTGTCAGGTGACTACTCAAGATAACGATTCAATTCAGACTAAGGGTCCCGAGACTAAAGACTCAACTCCGTTCTTTGAGTCAAATCTGAAGTGTGAGGAACCACTAACTGAAATAGAAGAGAATTCCGAGCCACCAGCTTCAAACAAAAATTCACATAAGGAGAAACCACTTTTAGATAAAGATTTAAAAACTGAAGAGTATGGAAACTCCATGAATATGGAGGTGACGCTTCGTGATTCCAAGAATGAAACTGGCACCCTGGACTGTTTAACAAGCACAGAAATGATGGAGAACATTGAGATAATGGAAACAAATGATAACCAGAACTCTGGGGATCCTGTGGAAACTATTACGCTTTCGTTTTCTCCTCCACCAGGGTCTTTTACAGAGCAGCTGAACCTGGATACATTCGAGTTCAGTTTTGACTCTTTGTAAATATACTTTATTCAGTAATATTTGGGACATGCAATTAACCTCTTGATGTTTCATTATTGTTCATCGAAGGCAAGATGTTTCATATCTTCTCTCATACTTTTTGGCAGGTAATGCCAGTGAAATGCTGGACTGACCAGCATATGTTCTGAAGTGGGTTTGGAAAGGAGATTCCATTGAACGAATGAACATTCTCAACAAGTAATGAATCATTAATACACGTGAAATGTTACACCTTTTTTATGTCCAGGGTTTTACACTTCCTGATATTCTTTGCTTTATTTGCAGCTGAAACAGTTCCTTTAAAAAGTAAAGGTAATGTAAACTATTCTTTTATATTGTTTGCGATAACTAAGTTGAAATCCATTCCACCGTATTTTTAAGAAAAAAGGTATTTCAATGCAGGAATCTGGCATTTGAGGTCAGGGTGGGGTGGGGTGGGGGGGCTAACTGGTATGCAGCTGTCTTGACATTTGTGCTTACAGGTTTAGAAGATGAGCTGTTTTCCCACAGTCCTCAAAACAATAACAAAAAAAACTGACATGTATAATTTTAGATTGCTGTTCCTCTCTAGTTTCAAAATTAAATCCAATGGATCATAAGTTTCTGATGTATAAGGTCTGGTTTAAATAAATTCAACTAATAATCTTGTGTGTGGTGTCCATATATTTAAGATATTGAGCTATCCTTCTTGTTTTTGATAGATTACATAAATGATGTATTGCTAAGAAACTAACCATTGTGTATTGTGGTATAACATATGCAAATTTTCAATGAAAACTTTATAGTTAAGCATTTTACTAGTTAGTTTAGTTAGTTTTCTTGGAGCCAATATAATTAAGGGCTTTGCACAAGAGCCCAACAGTTACAGCATATCAGAAATGGGTTCTCTCGTGCGTTTGATGAGGGCTTTGTATCTGTATTTGTATTCTATAAAAACTATTTAGCAAAAACCTTTATTCAACTCCACTTATGTTATAGTATACAGTTTGAGCAATAGACGGTTAAATTCCCCACTTAAGTGCCCAGCAGCAGCAACCTGGCACAGGTGAACCAGAGACCTTCTGATTGCTCGTCCAGTATTTTAACCAGTAGACTATGATACTTTTAGCAGCTGAGGTGGTTCTATTGCTGCTCATGTTTTCACCGAAGTAAAGCATTTTCATCAATGCATTCTCCACAGTGACTTTATCTGCCAATCAGAGTTCTTATACTGTATTTGAAGAACCTATCTGCATAGTCCAGTCTTCTCACCCTAGCAGAATTATACCCACTATATGGCGCCCAGTCATCTGGTGTTCATTGAATTTAAAAACTGATTCCTGTTAGACACTGAAGATGTGGTCCAATATCGAATACTAATTACACATTTATAGCACATTTAGGTTAAACCATTTTGAAACATTTGACAGCAGACTTTGACAGTTGATTGCAGATGGTATCCTGATTAAGTATAAAAAAAGATTCAAGCAAAGATGGTTTGTCACTCTTAACCTTGTGGTGCCAACCCTTGTCAAGAGAAGTTTGTTGAAAAACAACAGTTTGATGCAATATTCCGTACTATCTTATTGCATAATATATGTAATGTTAGTCCTTAAAAATCAAGGTTAAAAGGTTTCACCTAAATATAACATTGCACCTGTAAACCTGATTGAACTCAGTGGTAAACTTCAACTTTTTGAGTGTGATGCTTCCTACAGATATTGAATTCAGAATTATTTTCTGTTTGCTCTGTCTACAAATATTGGTCAGTGTAGGTTTTCAAAATATTTGTATATCTGAGCTTAGGGACAGTCGTCATACAGGGCCCCTGCAGCAAATAGTGTTATGGGGATGTGTTCATGCAAAAGATGGGAGGGCCAGTGTATTGTAGCCACTGCTGGTTGAACGATTGTATTCATCTAGTTTAAAGCATGATTCCGCATGTATGGGTGTGGTTGTATATTGGTGTGTCCCTCCTGGATTATAGAAAGTTTGTACAATTTATTTACTATTTGTATACTCTCATTGAAAGCGACCACTTAAAATGACTTTTTTCTGTATGATTTGGATGTATTTTTGGTACTGTTTCATGCAGTCTGTAATTTCTTAATGACTGTATATTGTACATAAATACTTCAAGGGTCATATACATTTTACCAAAATACATCTATTTCACAACTGCAGGAACGTCAGTTTCCTGAAGAAGAAAGCATATTTGATCTGAAGGTAGGCGTGTGTACAATGCTCGTCAATGCAATTGTCAAAAGTGGAAAATCTCCAAGTTTGTACATGTTTTGAAATGGATGTTAATTGTGAAAGATATTCATTATGAGTTAGATTTTGATGCTACATAATATTTGGTGCTCATATACACACGGTATAGGAAAGTATACAATATGTACATATGTAATATAAATTAAACTAAACACTGTGTACTTTAAGTACCGGTACTAGGTTTGAAAAGGTAAAGAAGTTATGCATATAACAAAATCTTGTGGAGCAATCTGATCACTGATGATCTAGATGATAGCTGAGCTTAGTCTGAAGTAATGCCCTCACTGATGTTCGGTAGCATTAAAGATTTTTTTTGCCTTCCATCTGTCAGTAAAGACAATGTGGGTGTATTTACAGGTGCAATTGAAAGTAACAGCTCCATTAAAAATGTATGAATTTCTGTCATAGAAATTTAGAGCATCATACTGAACAAGAAACACCTAAAGAATTGACTTAAGTATGTTACTGGTTTTGAAAATCTACTTGATGTCTGAATCAGTATTGGGTTCCTAATAGAACAGGTGGACAAGACTTTCTTCTAGCACACCAGTCATAAGAGTCTAATGTCTTTTGTTTGAAAATTGCATTGTTGTTGGGTGCCACGTGCCACCCTGGCCACTTGTATTCATAAGCCAGTGCATTTAGCGCCATGGTAAATAAGAATGATGTGGCAAGAAGGGCATCTAGCATAAAAATTACTATCCACTAGGTGACCCTTAAACACAGCAGCCAAAAAGATTCACAATAACTAAGTATTAGTTCACAATGTAAACGCAGAGGGTTTGTCTCTCAGTAGTGTCTCATAATACCCCTACTAAAATCCAGCTAAAGACCAGCTCGTCACAAACACATCCTATGCTGGTTGGCTATTACTGTGGTTTTTTCTTTACTGGATGAGCTATTTTTAGCAGGGAAAAAAGCAACTTAAATGGAAGTGTGAGATTTGCACTATTATTACGATAGTTTTATGTGCGTGTGTGTGAATTGTTCTTATATGTCTTTATTCATCATGACCCTGCTGAAAAGTTTGCTCAGTACCAGAATAAAATAGCAAACGATGGTCAAGGGTTAGTTAACAAGCTATAGCCAACCACCAGCTGGTTTTAGTTGGATTTTTTAAAAAATTTTTTGCAGACTAATCTGAATACTACATCGTTTTATTTTGTTTAATGAGCAAAATCAAGCTCGTTCAAAAATAAGTTTAGTTCTGTCGAGATGTTACAAAATCTTGTTGTAAATATAATACTGATATTAACGGAGTATATGATCATAATAGATAGTGCATGGATGTAAATGAATGACTATAAATAGTCTAAATGAAATTCCACATTGTGTAATTGAAAAAAAAACGGTCGAATAGTGAGGCGATGTGTTTTTGTTTCTAGGCTGTGTGCTGAGTCGCTGACCAATCCTGATCATCTCTGCAGCAGTGAGAGTCGGTGCACTCCACCCAGTCTACTGCTGCTCACTCGGTGTGTGTGGAAGAGTGCGGGAAAAGTCTGCCACTGACCAGAAAGCACGGCCACAAAATGCCGAATAAAACCAAAAAAGAAAAGGTAAAACTTTTATGCCCGTCGTAACAGTCGTGGAACTTTATTTGTTCTACGTGGTGATAATTTGAACTTGCTCGAGCTGTTAGTCTAATTGTTTTACTGTTTTCCGGTCGCGGCCTGTGTAGCTTCTGTTGCTAAGCTAACGAGCTCAACTGACCAACCTCAAACCTAGTGAAGCATAAACACATGTGTGCTACAGATAAACACACACTATTACAGTCATTTTACTATAGTTACTAAATGACGTTGTTTGCAAGTCGTGTCGCGTCTTTTGGTTTGATTTTAGCTAACTAGCTGGCAGGGTTCATCCCTGGTTTAAAACTATCAATGTTTGTGGTGTATTCCATCTCAAGAGGGTCGTTAACAGCCCTTTTCTGGATATGATGACTTAATGTGTATGGTTTAAGTTGAGCACTTTCGACATATGGTCTGTCTGCTGATGTTAATAATATTCGTAACAATTTAGACACTTGACAAGATTTAGTTTCTTAGTTATTAAGAGTGACAGTAGAAGCAATAACACTGCTGTGACTGTCACTGCACAGTCACCTGATGCAGAACTAGAGTTCCATGCAGAAAGCACAAGGACACTTTAACTGCCCACTTGCATTTATTAGTACTTAAATTAAAGATATTATTTATATATGCTGTCTGAATAATAATTATTTTTGCAGATAAATTGTAGTTCTACATTTTAAAACTACATGTTGATTGGATCTTTTTTCTTTTGTCCTGTATAATTGCTATTGCTGCTTGAATCCTATATCCACGACGGAACCATCCCAAATGTATTACTAGTTCTATCAGATCTAAGATTTGTGCATCGTTATGTAGTTATGTTGAATATTTTAATGGCAGATGTCTATATATTATAGGGCAGCACTGTGATTAAGTGGTTAGCATTGTCACCTCACAGCAAATAATCCAGGGTTTGATTCCTGGGTAAGGAAATCAGAGGCTTTTGTGTGGTGCTTACATATTTTCTTCATGTCTGCGTGGCGTTCCTCTTAGTATTCCGGTTTCCTTCCACAATTTAAAGACATGCCATCAGGTTAATTCGGGCTACTGTACTAAAATAGTTCTGTGTGTGTATGTGTTTACACTGCAATAAACTGGTGACCTGTTTAGTGTATTCACTCAGTGTGTCCCTCCATGACCCTAAAAAGGATTAAACATCGGTAAAGCTGCAGAATATATGATCAGACTCATTTACAAAACGCATGCTAATTGGTGTTGTCATTACAAAGAACTACAAATTATCCCCAACAAAAAACAAAACTGTGATTTTAGCTGTTTGTTTTCTGTAATATGTTGCTAAAACTGTTGTTGCATATGTTACTGTTTCAGTATACCTCACAGAAGAACCTACATAAAGTGACTCAAATGTAATACAGCAATAATACTTTTTTATTTTGTTTTTCTTACAGGACTCTCCAAAATCATCCAAAACCAGCATAAAAAACAGCAATGTCAACACTGGAAAGGATGCCGCAAATGAAAATTCAGATGAGGTAAAGATTGATTATTATTGAATATGCTGTATTTGCATCACATTAATGTATGTTAAATGTTAAGCAGTTTTCTGGTTTTAGGTTAAATAACACGATCAGTGAATTTGTATTTTTGAGGATTCTTGTTGAAAATATTTTCAAGTGTTAAGAGGTTGTCAGAAGTCGCATCATTTTGTGTGCAGCATTCTGAGTGGAGCAACACTAGGCCGCTACTTTGTCCTATTAATAAAAAAAACAAATCCAGATTCACCTCAGTTCAAAAGCTCAGCTAAAGTACTACACGACTTTAAAATACAAACGTTGCTGTCAAATTAATTTAGGCATTTATTAAGTAATTTGATAGCTTCAGATAATTGAATTGTATATTTGCATAATATTTCTTTTTGCCTTTTCTGATTATGAAAGCACCTTTCTTTGAGCGGCACTCATACTTGGTTTTGAAAAAGATCAAAGTCCAAAACAGTTGCATAAAGAACCTAGACAACTTGGATAAGATCTGCATAGAGGAATGGGCAAGGAGACCTTATTCCAGAGACCTATGTTTGTTTTCTATACTAGAAAAAAATACTGTAATTGCAAACAAGGGTCATTCGACAAAAAATTTCACCTAGGGGTAAATAATAATTGACCCTTTGGTAAACACAGTAAATAAAGTACAATGAATAAAGAGCAGTGTTTTTCACAGGTTCAAACTCTACAGTAAAGTTAATTCTAAATAAGTAAGCCTCCAAAATCTACAGTAACTTGAGCACTAGTATTCAATATATACTGTAATACCCCCAGGGATTAGAACCTACTGCAAGTATTGTTATTTCGCGAATGCTTGTACTATATACTTATACTAATACTTGTAAGTGCCTATTTTGTTGGTTAAATTCGTATATAGTAGGGATGGGGAGATTCACCGATTCACATTGGTGAATCGATTCACTTGTCTGCGATGCAACTGCACCGGTAGAATCAGGGTGCATCGAGTTTAATTTGCGGGCAAATTTACGGTGCATCGACTCTAGCCT
>JAOTRQ010000027.1:1233767-1264676 GCA_028565875.1 Hoplisoma paleatum
GTGTGTGTGTGTGTGTGTGTGTATTTCTGCACTCATAAATGTTAATTGAATAGGCGGTGAATTTAAAGCAGGATTGGTTGAACAATCTGTTCGTTTCTGCTGTACTACTACTGTCTTGTCTTGTTCAATTAGCTACAAATCACAAGTTTTTAATGTTCCTGCTTTATTCTGTCTTGTATTGCTAATTGCTTTTAGTAAAAAATAGTGACGTTAAACTGATAGAACGGTCTAAAATATCAGTTTTTATGCCAGTCGTATCATTTTATGGTGTTGTCTTTATTACACTACAAAGGCCAATAAAAATACCGTCTGACATTAAACCAGTCCGCGCGGAAAAAAAAGGTTGGGGACCACTGCTGTAAGTCAAATGAAAACAATAACTGGAATAAGTGTTTGTAATCTTTGCCACATTAGACATAACAATAAACAGGAGACAGAACTTAGAAAAATGTAAATAAATTTATTCAAGCCATCACAACAACCCTACTTAGCTGATCTAAGCAAGAGCATACCGTTGCTTTACATAGTTGTTATAAATAAACTGTACATCAGGTGAATAAATATTTACTATCAAGAATCGTAAGTCACTTAGTGGTTGAGGTTTTTTTTCTTTCTGTGCCAGTTTTGAAAAGTCTATCACTAAGTGCTACAGATCATGCATTATGAGAGGCTGCACGCCATTACGTGGTCTGGTGGTAGTGCCGTGCTGTGCAAACCTACAACCAAAGGCAGCTCCAGTTATCACAATTCAGTCTCTGCCAAAGAGCTCTCACCCTGTCCTGATGTCATCAGGACCATCTGGGAGTTGAGGTCTGGAAGGGTCAGAGACATGGAGGAAACATTTCAAACTTAACACGTGAAACAGACAGGAAAACGTTTACAGTCTCTAGTGCAGTGATTTTCTTTCTATGTTGAGTGCACAGAGAATAATGCTACCTTTAACCACATACTGGCTTATACCATCGTGACTCATAAGCTATCCAGGGGTGTGAAATACAGGCACTGGAGGACCACAGCTCTGCAGATCTGAGTACACATCTGGTTTAATATGCAATTTGACTCTTCGGGGCATTGCTAAACACTCGATACATGGAATCGATCCACACCAAACAATTGTCTAGGATAGAAACTGTATTCTAGTAAGCAAAAATTCAAAAAGCTTCTACAGTTTTATGCTGGAGGTTTTAGAACAATAAAAAAATTCTCAAAAGATGCATTTACACAGGTAAAGAAATGCATCTTTTTTTGCAATACAAGACGTCAAAACTTCTTTATTAAAATTTTCAAAAATCTTCTTTTGTGATGCATTTTCCCATTGTTGTATCATTTTAATTTTTTTTTCTTTTGAAGCTCCCTTCTGTGGTCTCAATCGTACATCGATGCATCGCTTCAGCAGCTTCTCTTCTTACCCTGATGTGCACATCACTCTAAAACAGGGGTCACCAACGTGGTGCCCGCGGGCCTCATGAGGTCGCCCGAAAGGACCTCATAAGTCGCCCGTGGGCCTGTTCTAAAAATAGCTGCATATTTTACATAGATCTTCACATAGATTAATATCATTAATTATTAATAGTTACATGTAATAAAGGTTATAAATTTGTGATTTCACAAGTGTGTATCAAACTGGTAGCCCTTCACATTAGTTGGTACCCAAAAAGTAGCTCTCAGTTTCAAAAAGGTTGGTCACCCCTGCTCTAGAACAAGGTAAATCTAAACTCAGACCAAATGACTATCTTCCATTGCTCCAGAGTCTAATCTTTATGCTCCCTAGAAATCTGAAGCCATTTTGCCATTTAGCCTCACTGAAACATGGTTTTCTTAAAACAACACATCTGTATAGTCCCAAACCCTTGAGTTCTCTTCATGTTGTCCATCCATTATATAGTTCGTCCTAGTATCTTCTCATCCAACATCAGTATGTGACCTCACAAACGCACTTCTGAAAAAATGGTAAAACAAATTCCCATAAACACACTCCTAAACCTTGTGGATGGCCTTTCCAGAATTGTAGAAGCTGTTCGAGCTGCAAAGTTGGACCAACATCATATTGAACACTATGGATTAAGAAGGGGATGTGACCTAAGCTCATATTTGAGTCAAGGCAGATGAGTGAATACTTTTAGCAAAATAGTGTGTCTGAGAGAGTTTGTTAAACCATATTTGTATAATTTCTCATATCGTTTGTTGCCACAATGATCGTTAACTTAGGTGTGTTTTTCAAAATGATGCACCGACATTTAAAATAATGATGTTTTACTGCTAAGATTGCAACATTCTTATAGAACATATCAGATTTTGAGTTCTACGAGTGCATTGGTTATGTTTGAAAAAGTTTATGGTCTAGTCTGGATAGACCTGATTTCCACCTTTTTGCATGCTTAAAGGTTTTCAATTTAAGTAACAAATGATGTGAAAGCATTATTAATGCGTCACAATGTAATGTGACTATGTACATAAGATGTCATTATTTTTTAAAAAAATTCTTAATTACGTTTTTAAAAATTGCAGAAAACCTTTGAAGAATGTCACACAAAAGTGATACTCTAATTAGCAACATTCACGGATCAGCATACTAGACTCTGGTCTGCCCTTAGACAGTTTCTTTTACATCAGATACCCATCCTGATGCAAGAATCTTATGTTACATTCAGACTTGAGTTCAGCACTGAGAGAGTACTGACAAGTTCAGCCTCAGTAGCCAAGCTGCCCAACTGAGATCTGAACCCCTTGTATCCCTGTAACTCAGTGCTATTACTTTATCGCTGTTGCACCATTCTGTTTACTTTGTCCCTTGAGCCCTTGTCTTCCCACTCACTCTTTTTTCCAAAAGTGCTTCTTGGCTCTTGCCAAGCTGTCATCGTAAATAAGAGCCTGGTGACCAGCAGGCCACCAAAGTGCCTTTGATGTCGAACACCCTTCCTGACACAACCCCGCCAATTTTTCCAGATGTGTGTGCAGCTAACCCTAACCCTACTGGCTTGCTTTCAATAACAATTAATGTCCCCAACTAACGGACTGCATGTTTTTGGACTGTAGAGATAAATTGGAGCTCTAGGAGGAGACCAACACAGACACTGGGAGAACTTGCAAGCTCGGAATACAGAAAGGACCTGGAACACATCACATGGGGATCAAACCCAAGACCTTCGTTGTGTGAGATATTAGTGCTGCCCACTCAACCCCCAAATACTTACTCACAATGTCTTTCAACTCTGTATGCAAAAAAATGTATGTATTAACACAGTGCCCGTTTAAAGGTTAATAAACCATAGATAGGATTATGTGGTGTAAAAGTAGATAATGGATGAAATGGATATATAGTTCTGGTCAATATGTAATTCACATAACAGACATGATTAATAATTCATTTCTTTCAATACACTGATTCCAGTACCCAACTCAACCCAGACCAAACAGCATTAATCATGAACAGTAAAATTCATGAAACACTATCATATTTGCTGAACACCATATTGTTCTGGATCATTCTTTACAGAGGGGCTTCTTTGCTTTTAATTTGATTTTCTAGACATAGGATTCTTTTGCATGAGTAATACTCAAAAACCATTTCCTGTTTGTGCTGTCATCTCGGTCTAAAGAGTCGGTTACAATTATTATGTGTGACTGTGTAATGTTTCTCAATCTCATGCAGCTCCGCCACTCTTAAAGGTCACTTAACAGTTTAAAACTGACAAAATGTTTTGTTTTAACACTAACTGGACAGACGTTTTTGATATGACCTTTACTCACCTACTTTATTCACCTACTCATCCCTGGAATAAATTGACTGTCATTTTTGTGATCTGACCTCAAGTCTGAACAAAGGAAACAAACCTGAAAGATTGGAAAGGTGACTCGCTGTTATTTCTTAGTGATAAAATTAAAAAATGCTATATGAGCAAAAGTACACGGGCACGTACCAAATGATTGACTTCTAAACGTTTGATATGTTTGAAATTAGTAGAATCTATGTAGAAAACTCTAGGCTTTTTAACGTACCTTCCCTCTTCCGGTGCCTGTAACCCTGTACATGTTATACTACACACAAGTGTGTAATGTGAAGGAATGTCTGAAGTCATTAGTGAGTCCTGATCTAAACCCTGTGTACAACAGCATTGAAATACTGAATGTGATGTGGCCTTTACTGTCTTAACTTCAAAAATCATTTGGAAAGCCCTTTAAATTGAGTGCTTGTCATTTACACCTCCACTCAGCCCCTCAGCTTGATTGCAATGAAATGTCCACCAAGCTCATAGACAGACACCATGTTTACATACGTTTGGCTATACGGCATTCAGAAGCCCCTGTTCAATGCAATGAGGCTAAACTATATTAACAGTCAACCGGCAAACATATGTTAGTGGAAGAAATTCTGTGCATGCTGCTCAGCCTGCTCTAATTGGACATGGATTCCAGGGTTTGAGAGTGTAGTTAAGTGAGGTAGAACCAAACACTGCAGTGCCGTGGTGCTCCTGGATCCCCTGCTACTACAAAAACATATATTTGCTTTTATATTGCACAAGAAAATCTACAGATACCCCTGTATTACTCTAAACACCAACTCTTCAGTTCTTCAGAGTCACCCACTGACTCAGTGATCCGCAAATAAGGAGAAAAAGAAGGAAATGAGACAGTTTTTCTCTAAAGTCTAAAGCAGAAGGAGCAGAGAAGTGTTATCAGCCCTTACTGCTGTGCGGAATCCAGGCAAGTTTCTCTCGCACGCCGATTGAACTGCTGTGGGCTTCGGTCTCTCGATTCTCATCTTCATCGCCCTCAGACAAGAGGTCAGAGATCTGCTGCTGCAGCTCTGGGCTGATGGTGTTCTCAGCTAGCACCAGTACACGTAGGCAAGTTGGGTAGTTCTCCACCATGTCAAGGAAGACCTGGTGGCATAGTTAGTCAGAACTGCATGAGAATCATGAATGTGCTTTACAATGACGTAAATAATAATACAATACAAAACACAAATTATAAACAACACAAAGCCACACAATAACGTATCTTAAAGACATGATAAAAAGGTAACAGACAGTTAAAACTGATAAGTTTGCACGATTGCCCCATTGTTTATGATCACCACGAAGTGCTAAAAGGTAAAAATGTGACTTAAGACATTTGAGACAATCTAGAATAGATTCATCCAGTCTGAAACTAAGTGGTAGACTGTTCCATCATTTAGGAGCCTGGGCAGCAAAGGCAAAATCCCCTTTAGCCTACGTTTGGAAAGAGGCAGAACAAGAAGCACTTTGTTGGATGACCTGAATGATCTACAACCCTTGTGGAGAACCAACAATCCACAAATATAGAACCCTAGAATTCAACACATTCTGACAAGTCGGTGTGCTTGAAATGCGGTTCCAGAGTACACCTAGTGTTTGTGACACTAGACCTATTGGACCCATGCTTACACCATAAAATTACTGTATTGGCCCGAGTATAAGTCGCACTTTTTTCTAAAATTTTGAACATTAAAAACTGGGGTGCGGCTTATTTGCGCGACTGATAAATTTTCAGTTGTAACAGAAAATTCAAATCTAGCGCACATTTATAACGCAACATGATGCAACAATGACGCTCATGCTTGGATATTTGATTAAGTGGTTATTGGGTTTATAATCATCGCATACCAACCCAGCCAACGTAACCTCCTCTGGCCAGTCCGTGTCTCCATTCTTACCGAGGGCGCTCCTGGCTTTGCCCGCCTCATACCAATCTAGCACCATCTAGCAAAAATGAGCTTAGAGCCCAGTATACACCACACCAGCCCAAAGAGAATAGGTACTAGATCAAGTTTTATTCTCTCAGTTTTTATATATTTTTTTCTGAATCCCTCTCAAAATTAAGGGTGCGGCTTAGATTCGGCTTATACTCGGGCCAATACGGTAAGTTTATCAATACTATAATACATATCCTAGAAAGCTGATCAAAATGTTGCTTTTGTTCAATTTTGTTTCGACTACACTTATACACACTCCTGACGGTAGACTGACCCGGACTTAATCCAAACTATTACTTTAATCACCAAGTCTTTGGGCCTTTGTGCTGGTCAGCTAGCTCAGCAGGAGGTAACACACAAGTTTTCTTTCTTCTTCTCACCCACTCAGCAAATGAGAAGAGACAAGCAAGCCTGTCGGTACTGATGTTGTGCACTTTGATCATGTGTAGGCGTTCCTCCTTCTATGAGATGTCTTTAGTAGTACTCCCCCACACACAAACGCTCTTTCCAGATTAAACCCACATAAAAAGATGTAACAAATAAAAAGTTACCAAAATAAAGGCTTATTTAAAGAAGAATTCAAATATGAAACATTATTTAAAAGGATGCATACACTGACATTAGTTTCAGTTGTGTGAAAGGTCAAATGCACTTCAGTGAGGGCCAAATAATGATGGCTAGATGACAAGCCCCAACACCTTGTGGGGTTTTCCCGGTCTGCATAATTAAATAACTTATCCAAAGAGCCTGTTGTTAATTTTATTTAGAATGTACAGAGATGATCGCACCAGGAGATTTATACCATTGATTAGAACAATTTGTTCTCTCCCCACTCGGGAATAATACTTCTCTTCATTCAAAAAAGAAAACCATATGGACTGCAGCTTTATCGATCTGGTTACTTGTATTGCAACTACTTATACAATATTTATACAAACACCTCAGCCTTAATCTAGAAATCAGAATAAAGTCAATACTACATTGTATCTGCAAATAAACGTAGCCATTAAAAAGGCACCGCTGCCCATTCATAAATTGGATTGAGTGAACATTGCCCCCTGGTGGAGTTCCTGTAAAATACTTATTTATTACAGGTTATTTTACATTCAAATGAGTGTCCAAAAAAAAAAACATCCTCGTGTTAAGTAATGAAGAAAAAAATCCTATAGAAAGATAAATAATGTAATCTGCCTTAAATATAAACATACAGGTGAGATGCACTGTAAAACAGTTTGGTATCAAACAACAATGCATCACCAACAGACTGACCCATTTCTTAACAACGTGATCAGACATTTTAGGTACTGTATTTTTGGTTACATGTGAAATATGTCTTTAAATTAAACATTCATAAATTAATTAGCATGTGTTCCAGATTATACATAACAGCCAAGAAAAAAAACAGACCAATACTATAAATATCCAAGTCAATTCAATGAGGTCATTGTAAGAAGTTTCTGCAGAACATCAAAAGGTGGTTGGAACAAATGTCAGGAAACAAAGCTTGGGCTCTCAGAATAATAAAAATACAAGGTACAAAAACATATAATTTAGCAATAAAACAATTGAAACAGGTGGATAAGAAGAAACAGAAGCAGTATCAATATTATACAATTTTAATACAATATTAGACAATATTAAAGCTAAACAGAGAACTAATAACAAAATGGGTGAAAAGAAGAAATTTTCACTGAATGGTCTAGTGATTGTGTCATGATTAGACATTGGCTCGATGTGGCGGTGGTGGTGGTGTCATGTTCTGAGCCAGATGGATGATGGCTTTGGCCTTTAATAAAGTGGAACTAAATTCAGAAAGGTGCAACTACATGGAGTAACAGTACCTGACATGGTGTAGGGTCATAGCAAATGACGCCTAACTTATGGCCTTACACATGTAAAGATGCTATCTTCAAGAAAAAGGTTTTGCTCATAACCAGATGTTGTATTGCCCTGTCTCATCACCCATCTTATACCCAATAGTAAAGTTTTGTCTAGTTCTGAAGCAGCACAATTCTGATGCTGTTTAAAAACTGTCACATGCTAAATGAATCTGAAAGCAGCTTATTCTGTAGTTCATGTTATGCCTACTAAAAAGCTCTACTTGTTTTGCTTGTTTATTAAGATTCTACCATTGTGTTTTACACATGCGGTTATATTAAAGACAGGAACGTAATATTTAGTCATGACACTAGTTTAATCGAGTCTGATGAACACACACACAATCATTGACATTTTTTATCTCCATTTCACCTAATTTGCTTTGCAATGGAAACCTGAACACCCGGACTAAACCCATGCAGACAAGGGGAGAGCATGCAAACTCCACTCAGAAAGGATCTATACGCCTCTACCTGGGGATCAAATCCAGGACCTTGAGAGTGCTACCTACTTACTAAATACTAATAATAACTAAATATTAATTATATATTGTAACGTCCATGGGTCGGGTGGAAAGGATGAGACGGATGTAAACAAAAGTCCTGTTTTATAAACACCTTCGGATAACTCGCGGTTACATTTCCACCATCATTTTCCTCGTAACATCGCCTGGAACATCGGAGCACACATACGCGCGCACGCACACACACGCTCACTCCCAAAAACTCTTTTACTCCCTACACACCTGCACTAGGCTTCTCCTTCCCCTCTTAGCGCCTCCACACACACGCAGGAAATAACTAGAACATGTGAACAGAGCGATCGCTACAATATATTACATATTTTGTCATTTTCTAATTTACACCAATGCAAGTGATTTATAAAAGAATAGCGCCAAAATAAATTAATGCAGCTAACTTGTGTCACTATAATTAGCTATTTTTAGAACAGGTCCACGGGCGACTCATGAGGTCTTTGCGGGTGACCTGTTGGTGACCCCTGGTATAACGAAACACTGTCAGGCTACATTCCAGTGCAGACATGAAATGACAGGTCAAGTAGGAGAGCTGGATGAAAAGAGGGGGGAGAAAGGGGTGCATGCGTAGAGCATCCAAAGACTAGACTGGGTTAACTGAAATCACTGAAATTGTCCTGTGTTTGTCTCTGTACCCTGCAACAAACTGGTGACAGACTGTGATCCTAAATAGAATTAAGTATTATCTATTTTATCTTATAGAAACCTGTGTACTAATTACCTGTGCAGACTGATTTGTGAGCCCTGTTCCCTCCAAGTCTAAAACCTCCAGAGTCCGACTGGAGGCCACAGCAACTGCCATCATTCCAGCAATCTGATCCCCTAAAAATAAAACAGTTAAAGCAGAGATTGAAATCATTATGCATGCAAATGGTCATGCTACGAAGAGATGTAAGGGCATGCTAGCTACACTAAGGCTATGTCCAAAATCGCATACTTAAACAGTCTGACTTAGGCAGTAAGCATTGCTCAGATGGTAAAGCAAAATCTTTTGTCACTTGATGTCTCAATTTTAAAATTAGCCAAAAATTATTCTGCAAAATACCACAAAGCTACTTTTTTTTTGAGGATGCACACAATCTGTATTAATTGAACTGTATTAATGCCACAAGTGAACATATGTTCTTGGGAGCTAAGCTTGATTTTTGAATCCTTGGTTGCTTCCAGGTACTCATTTGTAAAAAAAAAAAAGAAGAAGAAGAAACAAGCAAATATTCAAATGTACATGTATTAATATATGTTGTGGAGTGGAGTTCATATGTTGTCATCCTCCACCCAGAATTTCTGTGACACACCAGACCAGTATAAATCCAGTCAAATTAAATGAAAGTGAATAAAAGTTTGTCAATAACATTCTTATTATGGCATTTACTATCACAAACAAACTGATGCAAAACCTATCCAGTGAGTAATCGTTATGTGTACCTAATGGATTGTAGTCCAGATTGAGTACCCTTAGTTGGGAGCTATGTGCCACTGCAATAGCCAGTCGAGCCCAACCTTTGGTGGTTACTGCTGGGTTTGCACTTAGTGTTAGCTCCCTGAGACCTGCACATTAATAATATAAATCAAATCAACAAATCAGAACTTAGGTCTGCACATCCACTATGTCATTATCAACAAAATCGTATAGCAAACAGGCAAAATATAAGTATACCAGTATTACCGGATTTTGCCCCGTCTGGTGGTAGCATGCCACAGATCAACTGAATTGCCTCATCTCCAAGCATACAATCTCCCAGGTCCAAGGACACCAGCGATGGGTGAGTAGACAGCGCTGTGTTCAGAGTGACCATGCCTGCATCTAAAAGTGGGCTTCCGTGTAAACTAAAATAATCACAGGCAAAAACGACAGACAGAGGATAGAATTTAATGCTAATTTATATTGTCCTGTCGTTTTATTTCACTTTCATTTGTACAAACTGAAAAGCGATTTACAAATATCTGTCCTTTCTCAGTGCCTGTTCTCCCTGTAACTTTATGGGAGTCCCCCAGCAACCAAAACATGTCAAGTCATTAATGTATTCATAATGCAAAACATACATTAGTAATAAAAAATTGGGAAGGAAAGTGATAGTGTATGACTGACTGTATAATATCTTTAGCAACTAGTATCTATGTATAGTTACTATACTGCAAAATATGGATGTTGGAGCATCATTTTATGGGGGTACTTTCTCTTCAAATAATACGCGTTTAAAGGTGAGCTCAAACAAGTTTTTGGTAAGAAAGAGGTGTTTTGCTACATTTTTAAAACACACCCGTGTCTGTTTGTTTACTTCGTGTGCGCATGAATGTCACAGATTTTGTGAAAGATGTTTACATTTATCATTTGCCCTTTTATATCAAATATAAAATTGAACCTTTTACACGTCTTAATCACTTGTAACATCAATCATTGGGAATTTAACAACAAGTATAGAATGGCCTAAGAGTAAAAAATGACTTAGTTTGAACCCTTATATGCTTGGAATTTCCATAATCTCCCGGTGTCTGCGTGGGTTTAATCGGGTTCCTACGGGTTCCTACCACAGACCGAAGACATTTCGAATCCTTTTTTTTTCACCAGTGCTTTTAAACACTCAGTAATTATTTCTCCGCATTTAACCCAATCGGTGCAGTGAACACACACGTCCGGTGTGGTGGACAGCCCTAGCGACAGCACCCGGGGAGCAGTTACGGGTTCTCTGCCTTACTCAAAGACACATCAAACATGACCTGTCAAATCTCGAAATCGAACCAAAAACGTTGCGATCACATACGAGTGAGATATCCTGGAGACACTAAGTTGCCCATGACTATGTATGATGATAATATAACTGTGAAATCATGAACCGTATGCATTTCTAGTCCAACATTTCACATGAAGCTAAAATCCTTATAACACAAGCAATGTAACAAATCTAAATGTGTCATGGACACTTCTAGAGCTGCGTGCTTAATACAATTGAACACAAAATTCCAATAGAGGATTTGTTTTGCATGATGTGCATTTGGGCTGCATCATGCACCTTCAGTACAGTCCCCCCCCCCCGGCATAAGTGATGTCATTGATGCCTTCTTATCACAATGCATTTTGGGAAAACATTCAAGAGATGGATTCTTTTATTAAAGCTCGGTTACTAACCAGATACTAACCTGGTGACGGAATGTTTACATGAATACACTTACAATAGCGCCTGGATGGATCTGTTGGCTCGGAGCGCCTCGGCTAGCTGTTTAGCGCGGCTGCCACTCGACACCACACCCAGGTTTAAATTCAGTTGTGCCAGTGACCGGGACTCGGATACCCCGCGACATACCCGGCCAAAATCCCGGTCCGAAAACTGGCATCCCCGCACTGAAAGCAACCTCACGGTGTTCTCCTTCAGGCTGGTACAGATATCTCTTATCTCAGCCCCGGACAGAGTTTCTCCGGTTATCTGAATAGAGCCGGGCAGCATAGTGCTGAAGCAGCGAGTCACGAGCGCGTCACTGGAACACTTAACAGCATCCTTGCTTCAAGTAAAACCAGTTCAAGTCGTTTTACTAAAACATAAAATGAAAAAAACACGATACAATAATGCTCTAACCATAGAAAGAACACGATAGCGTCAAGCTAAGGGAGCAAAACCGAAAAGCATTGTGCACTTGTCTGGCCGTGCAGCGTTCAACTCCCCCTTGGCGACACTACAGAAACAGTTTATAAATATTAACTTCTGTCCTTTATTTGCTGATATGGCCTTGCTTTAGCCAGGTAATGCTAATCCGTCCTGAAGTCTGGTGTGAAACAAAATGCTGTTTTTTTAAAGCGAAATAAAAAACCATGGTGCTCTGTAATTAGCTGTAGGTATTATCAGCTTGTGTGGGTTTTACAATGGAGAATTTGTGCTAAGCGCCCGAATGCAGGTCACCAGTAACCGTAATGAAAAACGAGCCCAGAACCACTGATGTAATTACACACCATTGTATACTGTGAACTGGAGTGTGTGCGATTAGTTGGGTCTAGTTTCCAAACCGTCATGGCAAATTAACTTTTCTTTAAAAAAATAAAAATAAAGCTAGTAATATATTTATATCAGGTTTGTTGTGTTGTGACCGTATGGAAATGTTAAAGCATGATGTGTGACGCATTTAACTTATTTTGAACATAATATTTCAATATACTTGAAGCTGATGGAACAGATGTCTGCATCAGGGGTGACCAAACTTTTTGCAAATAGGGCCAAATTTGGTATGGGACCATTCAGCCTGACATGATTTAAATAGTTAGCAATAGTCTGTTTTATGAAATATTTGTATTTTATTCACTCAAACTATGATAACACGATCCATTCATGTATTAGAATTACCGGCACCCCTGTATTCTTTGTTTTAAAATGATCTCGATCTATACACTAAACACTCCGAGTCCTTATTTTAATAACTCAATTAGGCAATATAGCAATTCATACAATTATACAATTTGAACTGGTATTGGTATACTGCCCTCTTCTGGTTCGGATGAGGATTGCTGTTGTGCCGCATCATATTTTACGGCTGTTGGCCAGTTGAGTGTTTTCCAGTATAGCATCACTCTGCCGTTTCATCATTCTTCAGTTTTCGTTATAATTGTTTGGATGTTTGAGAGTAAGACAAATGTCGAACATTTGTCTTGATGGTACCTTGGTATAAAATATCTTATCTGAACATTTCACAGGTCTACTGAGTTATTTAATGAGCTCAGCACCAGCTCAAACATACCAAGTCACTACACTGGAAAGTATTGGAGCATTGCGTTTAGAAATATCAATTGCTCATATTATGGTTTCTGTGTATGACTGAAGGCAGGTTTAATTCTAGGCTTCAGTGAGTAATTCTGATGGGAGATAGTATCCATATAAAGCAGATCTTGTTACGATGATAGATTTCCTTGTGGAGCCTTGTGTAATGTGAACCAGATACTTGTGGAACACAAACACAGCTGGTATGTGAGAAGTTGTTCTTTGAGTTTAATATAATGATATAAATGATTTCTCTTAAGCCAGATACAAAGCCCTATTTAGAATAGAGAAAGTAACACTCAAATTGTCATGATCATACCGTCAGTAAGCCATTATCATTTATTAAAGTTTTAATTACTCTCTTCATCAACTGCCATTTTTTGTCATTTAAGTAAGAATGTATGGTATCCTGTAGTGCAATACTGTCATCTTAAATGCTGTATTATGCTGAGGTAGCAAAATAAAAAATAGACAATTGTAATAGATCTCAGGAAAATAGATTCTGTGTTTTTTTTAACTGGTAAAAAGACAACTAAGAAAACTACTCAGCACCATGGACAATTCCTCTCCTTCCTAACAAGACACAATTGAACAGTAGCTATGTTAAGCCCCTTCTGTAACATCAAACAGCTGAAACGTGCTACTGCATTTACTTTTGAATAGCATGAGCAATACATCATGTAACGTAATATAACAAATTACATTTATAACATTACTTATAATCACTGCTCATTACAGTATAAAATGTATGATTTATTTAGGGTCCGTTTTGTCTTTTACTTTTAATTATCTTATACCCTAAAGACATGGCCATAACATAGTTTTTCACAAAGTATGCTTGATCATTTTGTCAGATGTTTATATAGTATAATGAAGTATAATTATAAGCATTCCAAACTTTTCGTTGGCAAATACGTCCAGTTTAAGCAAAGACGAGTCTTGACCCCTCTTCTTTAATACTTCAGTAACTCACATTGGCATGATGGATATCAACTATATTACATGATGGCAACACATTTTTGCCTAATCAGTACTTGAATTTGAGCAGAATTTCTGGCTTTGTTTTTCCACATTCTTTTAGAAGTTTGAGCACAGATTTTCACAGATATCTGGGCATGGACCCAAAAAGGTCTATTCACTGAACTACTTCAAGCTAAACAAAAAGTTATCACTTTTGCCTTGTGACATGGTGCGCCATCATGCTGGATAAAGCATTAGTCAAATCGCTTTCCCTCTCTATATATAGCTTGCTGGTTTTCCTGGAGAGTTTAGCTTCTTTTGTGCTGCCATTCTCCAACGGTCGAAGTCTCACTGTGTGTTGAGATGCACTCACATTTGCTCTCCGTCATTCTTTAGTAAGTTCGAAACTAGTGGTGACCCAATATTGTAGCTGCAGCTTTAAAAAAAAATTATATTTGAATAATAAACAAACATAAGAACAGACATGACCACAAATGTAAGTCTAAATCATGTAAGTCATTATTTCTATATCTTATATATGACATTTTCTTTGTACATTAAACCTATAAATAGAAAGTTCACATAGAAAAGACAGTAAGCAAGCATATCCACACATTGCCATCCATAACAGGTAAAACAATGCTGTTTTTTAAACATCATATATGTTCATTTACAACAGATGGACATATAATTGGATCTATTGCTCATATGTAACTATTTGAGACCAAAAGTAAAATCGGTTAGAAACAGAGCTTTTGCATTATGTAAGAAAAAAATGTGGGACAGTTTGTTGTGTGTTTGTTGGACAGTCTGTTTGTGTGTATGTGCGTGTGTATGTATGTATGTGTATTTATTTAAAAATACCTCTAAAACAATACGACTAAACACTCTCTTCTGAACGTTTTCCACAAGATGATGTCTGCCGGAGTCATTTAGTGTATAGCACAACATGGGACATTGTATTATAAATGTGCATAATTGTAGGAATAGATTTTAACTTGCACATTTTAGCACTTTAGCAATAGATCCTCACTATCAGGCATGAGATTGTTTTCTATATGAATTCTTAACCATGAAATAAAGCTTGCAATAAAGCTTTTTACGATTAAATTATGTGTAGTGATACATTATTAGATCAGCTAATCTGGTTATGTGTTCACTAGTGGCATATCATATTGATATTGAAAATTACACATGACCAGTGTTATTGAGAGTAAACTTGGCTATCTGTTGGATTTATAAAAACTAATAAGCTTAAGACATTTAAGCTTTGTTAAGATGTGCTGTGTTGAGAGTGGGTTGTTGACCTAAACAACCAAGATGAAATCCCAATTTTGCCACTGTAACAATTAGTTTCCCTTATCATAAAGAACAAAGCGTTGGACGAATGACTAGGTAGGATGCCAAAAATTAACTTGATTTGTTAATCCTCTGTTACACAATGCACCCCTCAACAAGCCCCACAGCCAAAGTAAGACATCAGTACTAGTCACATGATCACTGTGAGTGTGCAATTGCAGCCACAGTTTTTACAGTGGAATTTACGACAGTGGCAGCCACATTAGGAACATCTCTTGCCACTCTCTGCATTGGAGGAAAGTTGGGTCCTTCTAGGGTATCCAGAATACCTTCAGACAAAGAAAGAAAATGATGCTTTATAACTCATAAATTTATATTTATAAATTCATCACTCTGATGTAACATTCCCAGATCCGTCCTGTGTTTATTTATTTAGTTATTGCAGTTCAACAGAGCATAACATTTGGAATGGGTTAATCTGAAGTAAATTAGAAACTACTTTCCCAACACGAATGAATTTAATGCTTCAAACCATGCCAGCTTGCATACCTGATGAATGGATGGGATATTTTTTTATTTTAAATAAATTTAGGGGCAAATTTGTTTAATTTAGCATAGTATATATGCAAAAAATTGTGTCTTGCTATATAATGCCGTAAAGGAAGTAAATATAATGCGGTAAAGGATGACCGTACAAAATCTTTTGTAATGCGAAGAAGCCACTTTCTACTTTCCAGTCTATCCTAGGTTTATCTAATATATCCTATATCAGTTCATACTACATTGGTGATTTGGATCCAAGACCACGTAATTGTTTCCAAAGTTATATTTAGACAAAAACTCTATTCTTACTAAGCTTCAATAACCTGTTAATAGTCGCAAGATACCTTAATAATTTTTTTGCTGAAAGGCACTAGTGTGCTCTTTTCATCAAAAACAATCTGGCTCATTGTACATTTCATAATGTACATTTTACATGTCTTACCTTCAACAATCTTGTGATAGGCAAAGTGGAGGTAGAGCAGAAAAAGCATGTGAAGTGCCACCAGTGTACCACACAGAACAAGACGTGGAGTTTTACCGACGGTGCGCGAAAGTAGCACAGCCACCTTAAAAAGAAAAGGAAAAATACATAAATAAATATTTGTACATTTTACTATTCCATAACAGGTAAAACAGGTATTTTCTATATCAGAAAATATTCGATTGAATCAGAAGTCTTGGTTGTATAATAGTGATCTTTCTATGATTACTATGTTCATAAGTAATGTCCAGCTTTGGATGATAAAGCCAGTACTGAAGGCCTTCCAGAACAAAGACTTTGCATGCTTTCTTATCAGTTGTATGTTGTGTTTTTGTGGAATAGTCTGTGCCTGGATGCATAAACAGACATGACTGGCAATGTCTGGCAGATATGTCTAACTAGCATGCTACCCAGGGTCATCATGCTTGGCTGTTTCTTTTCTTCAGTAAAACAATTAGCAGCAACTCTGACCAGGATAAAGCAGTGGGATATAAATCATGCAACACAGTTTTTTTATAGGGTGTCATAACTAAAATCTTACCATTCGAAGTGTAGAAAGTCCTCCAATAACAAGCCATAAAATGTAGAACAGGGAATGGAAGTGGACATTGTAGGTGATCAAAAGGACCACACAGTGGCCAAAGAGACCATAACCCTAAAAACACATTGCATATTTCATATTTAGTCACACAGTCTTTCACAATTATATGAACAGTTTCAAATGAAACAAAATGTGAGATCAGACAAGGAAAACATTCTTACTTTGCCTCAACTGAGCTGCAGAATTTTGGAAAAATATTTCCCAAAAATGTATTTATTTAAACAATCATAATAATACAATGACAATTGAAATGTATATCAATCAATCAATAAAATCTATATTAAAATATGATTATAATAATTATATGATGTAATTAGTTGAGTTGTATTTTAATGTGGCAGTAGTTTTACACTGTACATATATAAAAAATAATTTAATCATGCAATACACAAAAGTTTCAATACTTACTAATAAAGAGAGCATCTGTAGCATGGTAATTTGAGAATTGCAAAGATAAGCCAAAAAGTAGATGAAAGACGACGTTCCAATCCAATAGCCAAAGCAGGTTCCTATGGCAGTGCCCATCAGTGTGCCCTCTCTCTGTTTCAGCATAGAATAGCACATATTATAATTTTATATATATTTCAAAACACGTAAGTGTAGGAGTTACAATAAAGTTGCATTTACAATAACAGTTCCAGACGTCTTCATGCCATGGAGCAGGATGGCAACCAGTGTGAACACCAGCATCATTGGTCCATACAGCTCCCCAGCAATTTTCTATAAATCAATCAATACACATTTTACACATTTTAGGGATGCTATCCAAATTATTTTATTTGGTATTAAAATGCTTACCTGTGGAAAATTTATCATTCGAAGTGGAATCATGGATTCAACTAATCTGCAATAAAATATTTATATTTGTTAGTAAAAATGCTTAAAATTCCTAATTAAAATGCTATTTATAATTGTTACATCTCTGCAGGTCTTACCTGTTTCTTACTTGAATAGGCTCAACGTCAAAGTACGGTCGAAGGATATCAATGTTAGCATAGAGATTAAATGCTTTTGAAGCCTGACGCTTGCCTGCATTCCAAACCTGTACGAGTACAAATTTACATGATAAACATATTTACAAAATGTTTCCTGATGTAATTAAAAAATTTTCCCTACATTGTTTGACTGTTTGGGTCTTTAAAGATTGTTACAAAAACTTACTCTTAATCTCTAAGTTGAATTGTCTAAATTTCACTTAGAATTAGTGTCCACAAAAGTATTATAAAATGTATGTACCATATAATAACAACAAAGTACTTTCGGCTGTTTTTGTTTCATCTTACTCTTCTTGTCATGACCATTTTGGAAACAATTTAGTGCAACAATTAGGTCTGAGGCACAAAAAGCTGGGTTTCTGTCATGAGACTGTCAGCTGGACAATGACCAGTCATGTATTTTAACAAGCTACCACATATGGTTTGCTCAAAAGTCCAGTTTTGAAATCACACTGAAAAAAGCTAAAAACAGCAGTTGGGAGAAAACAATTAATAAATGACTAAAATCTGAAGATATAAAAACATGGACTTAATTGTTTAACAGCTCCAACGCACTGTTTATGCTTCTGCTGACATTAGCTATAAAATATTACTGTTGCGCCTAAAATCAAACAGAAGCATAGCAGATGGAAACTTTGCAAGCCTTCTACCATAAGTATATAAAATAATGCTTGTCTATGCTAAAACACATTGTAGCTGACCTCATCTGCAACCTGTCTTTTGAGGCCCTTCATGCCAAGAAACTCTCCATCTTCCCCAGTTTCATCTTCAGTAGCGGCTGCCTCCTCCGAAACTTCCTCCTCTTCTTTCATACGCTGGTGCATCTCACCCATGTCCTCAAAGCTTGAGCCAGATGTGTCATCCATGTTCTCCATGTCTATAACTGCTGAGCCACTGCCCTGAAAACACAACAAAAACAAAGCAGAACAAAAACAAAGTTATTAAAAACTTGCCTTAAACTTGGAGACATTGATGTATACTAAAGCTAGTACATGGAGCCCAATAAAAAGTTTAGTTATTTGCAACATCTTTGGTGTTTGCTTATTTTTAAAAATGTAACAATGATAAGCGACAGCCTATAATTTACATCAACAACATCCATCATCTAGCACTATGGGAAAATACTCTAAACACCTGAACAGGTCACCAGTCTGTTGCACGGTACAAACGTACACACACAAAACAATTTCTGTATCTCTAATTCACCTGACTGCATGTCTTTGGACAGTAACAAAGAACAGGAGACCCCAGAGACATTGGGAGAACATGCAAACTCCACACAGAAAGCACCGGATTGCTTTACCGAATCGAACCTAAGACTTCATGCAGTGAGGTGACAGCCACTGTATCGCCCCCTTTCGTTTATACTTTTACATTTAAGTTATCATTATTCCAGTTGTCACAAAGTTTATCCAGATTTACTAGAGATTCACTTTGTTGTTAAAATCATTTCCCAAATTATAACATTTAAATGTCATGATATTAAACAAAAATATGACACTAAAATTGTGTTACATTTTACTGGCTGCCAAAATAAACACCAAATAATACATTTGTTTTATGTATTGTATTTATTGCTTTCTAGCTGTTCCGATTCTGTTTATTATAGATTTCGAAACAACCAGATATACAACTACGTAGCCATTTTAGGCTGAATACCAAATCTACAGCCACAGATACAAAGTGCACTAAGTATAGTGGATATGCTCGGCTTCTATTCCCTATTAAGTGCACCTAAACAGCAAGTGACTAAACAATTTGACACAACAAATTTTAGTGAAATGATAACAGAATTCGTTGTAGCTATTAGGATGAAAACATCCACTTAACCTTACGCATTAAACAACATGCATGTTTAGCTAACCGAATAGCTCGAGAAACATGACATGATTACCTGAATCATAAGGTTGTCCTCAAAACCTCCCCATGGTTCCGTATTCGTGTTTTTGGTTCCATCCGATGCCGACATTTTAGCCCGTGTGGCGATCACACAGATATGAAAGTTAAACGGTTATGCGAATAAGACGCGGCTAAATAAAGCGATAGAGACAATAATGGTCATAGTATTTAAACTACGCTGGTTAATGCAGTTGTTACTGCACAGCTCGATCACTGAGAGCCTTCATTACAGAACAGAAACAAGGATCTCTAATAATGAATCGACTCTCTGATCCGAAGCGGTCACGTGACACACAAGAAGGAACGTAGTCGTTACAAGTTTGTCGTCGAACCTCAAAGTACGATACAAACAACAATAAATTAAATGTTTATGCTTTATACGTTCAAATGTTCAAATAAAAATTGCATTCTGTTTTGATAATGCAACCCACGTTGTCAATCTTTGCCTTGTGAATACTTGTAGCCGTGTAATAGCACCACATTCAACGTGTTATTTGGGCGCCTTATTACATTCTCAAAGTATCATAACTTCTAGTTCATAGGTTAATTTTTACAAAAATGCATGTAAAGTATTTAAACAACGTAGATTTTAAAGACAGATGGGATTCATCGCCAGATGTCAGTGAAGTCTGTTGTGGCATATGAATAAGATATTGATATTGTTATGGAAAGCTTGGTCATTAAATGATTTCAACATTATATATATTATTCCATTTACATGAAACAATCAAAAAATATATTAATCAAACTTTTAAAACAAGGTGTCATAACGTGAAATGGATGTGTCAGAAAGCTGAAGTGGAACATCAACTTTTAAATTAACATTTATTGGGCTGGTAAAAAAAAAAACATTAGCAGGACAATAACCTGCTAAGATCAGGGAGGGTATGTCAGAACTAAACTTTGAACTCTGGGTTGACTTTCCCTGATCTAATATACTCAGAGGTTTTGGTTCCAAAACAGCTCATCTGAGTTAAAATAAAGGTAGATTGAGTAGGCTCCTGAAAACATAATCATATATCATACAGGAGCCTACAGGACATAATCAAGATGGGGCCAGTTAGGTTGGCTGCCGTCACAACTGCTCATTACACTCTATGCATATATATTTTTTATTTTACACTATTCTACCTGTTTTTACTTCCTGTTCTTCTCACCACGGCTCGAATCTGCTATGATAAAACCACTTTTATTTGTATTAATTTACAAACCACTCACCTTTTGCTAATTTTAACACTAAATTTATCGTGGCAAAAGGAGATCCTGAGGGAGAAAACACCTTTTGCAGGTGCCTACAGGATCACCCAAAAGCCTAGAGAGGCCTAGAGGAGACAAATGAAAACTGTAAAAAAGTGAATAAAACCTTTCATAGTACTTCAAACACTTCTTAGTTCTAAAGTAAAAGTTAACAGGTTTACAGTAATTCTCAATTGTCTTTTCAGAACGTGTTACACCCTAAATCATATTTATTCTTATATTACTGTTCTTTTATTTTTGGCTTCTTGCAGAAAAAATTGCTGTACTGCTTTCTTGTGCAAACACAAAATCATTGAGCTTGAGAGGACTACAACACATTTCTGCTGGTGTTGTAGAATTATTTGTCTAATAAAATTAACAAATGGAATTCTGCTGAAAACAGCTTAATGCATGCTTGTAAAGTAAGTGTTTACTTCTCTGTTAGCTGCATTTCCAGTCAGACAGGATCAAGCTCATTTGTGCTTGGGGAACACCTCAGGGGAACACCTAAGCACATTTTCCTAAACAATAAAGATTTGTGATCTCTGCTCCGAATAACACAGCTTTAAGTTGTTTTACATAATCATTGTTTAATGGCATCAACCTGATAGATGCACTTATAGGTTAGAGATCTATATATTCCACACTCCAACTCCCATGTAGTTTTATACCTCTGGTTACATGCACTAAAATAACAAACACAAAATTGGTAAGTTTTATCACAGTTCACATTCGGTCATTTAGTTTGCTGCCTTAAGTGTAATATATTTGTAATATTTCACTACATGAGCAAATCATGCTAAACCAAAGTTAATATCTGGAGTGCTGTTGGCCAGCTGGAAGTGTATTATGATAGGAAGATACACTTGACAGATAAGTTTTGTATCCATCAGAAGCCATCAGAACTCCTAACTGAACTTTTCATCAGTTGAGAAATAAATATAGATATTTGGAAATTATGCTTGATATAAAACCAAGTTTGACCTCTACGTAAAACTATTGCAATACTATATGTATACCAGAGAGGTCGCTACTTGACCAATGATTGCAAACTTTATTCGATCTCTATTTAATGGGGATCGACCGGTGTATTTAGTGAACGTTGGTGCGAGATCTGTGTTTATCCGAACTCGAGCACGTTATTTTGCCGAGCACATACACACCGGCAAGTGGAGGCTTTTCTCATCGTTTTTTGATCTTGCTTTACACGTATAAGGTAGGTATCATTTTAATGTTTTTAAATCTCGCGAATAATATTAGATAAAACATGTTAATACGAATAATCCTAAATATGGCTTGCTGTTTTGGCTGTCAACTGCTAAAAATGGCTTTTCAACCAGCTTCTTCCACTCGGATAGACCACTTATGAGTACCACGACATGGGATAATTAAATGTTCTTTAGCTATAGAGCAAATGAACCGAATAATACATTTAATTTTCTTTAAAGTGTGTGTTGTTTCTCAGTTTCAGCCGGAAATTTAGAGAGAAAGTTCATACGGAAGTGTGTACCCCAGTTCTGCTTAGTAAAACGTATTGTGTTTTTTACTTTCACTTAACCAAAAACCAACGTGCACTTTTTGTTAACTTTCACATGACGAAACAATCATCTAGTTCCTTCCATCAAATAAAATACAACAACATCCTTTCTCTATTTCCAAAATAACTTATCAATATTCAAATTAAAAGATCATGAAGAATTAGCAATGTAAGATGGGGAAATTGCCTCCTCAACGACAGTGATTCTGTTTACAACATCATTTTGGTCAGTGGGCCTATGTTGTTCAGAGGTGATCCTAACGTTGGTCCAACGTTGGCTTAATGACTGTGATTACATGACAGGCAAAGCCACATTGGACCAACGTCAGTTTGACCAGTTAGCCTGACATTGGGTTCCATGCTGGAATGATGTTAGTTTCCAACCATTTTACAGTTGCAGTTATTACAATGTAAGTCCCAGAATGTAACATTCAATAGTTACTAAACTTTACTGTTAAAAATGTGATATGTAGTAAGTAATTAAAGATCACACATGAATACTTATTTACTTCTATTATTTACTTCTGTGCAATCTCAAAGCTTAGGCTACACTCAACTTTTACTGAGATTTTTAAATACTACTAAAACTTGGTCTATTTATTAGCTGTATATGCACTATATTGTATGTAATGTCATGACATTTACAATCAGCATGACTGCATTTTAAATATATAGAAATTATATAATGCCTGACTATTTACAAATCTGTCATAAACTGTTATAAACAACCTAAACAAATAAGTAAAATCACAGAAGAGCATAAATTGCATCACTATATTTGTTAATATAATGATTGTGGTTATGAAGAGTATCCCTGCACACTATTTTTAGGGAAAAGGGATATTGTAAAAAAATAAATAAATAAATAAAAAACACAACAACAACAATATAAATAATAGCCCGAAGTTAATCATTTTCGGATAATTGTGAAAGATGATCTGTACCAATAATTGCTATATTACCTAGCATGTATAAAACGTTATACTCCGTTTATAAATGTTACAATGTTTATTTACTTTCAATTACTCTTGACTGTGCTAAACATTAAACCACTGTGCACATGCCCAAATGTGGAATGAGAAACTGCATTTAGAGAACAAATCTCTCAGGAACTTTGATGGAGACAGACTGTTTACCATCTATATTAATTAATTGGCCTAATTGTTAACTTTGGCGTGAAATACATGTCCTGCTTTATACAACCAAACCAAATCACACGGAGTCAAAAGTAAACATCTGAATTGTCCAGAGTAAAATACAGTGTCATTTGGTCCTAAACCGACTTGACACTACAGCGTTTTCCACTCTATATTAAGAAACACTTTAACCAGTTCCAGACTGTGCGCACTTGACCTGACTAAAGAGAGGGGGCGCCACACCCGGTCCTGGTTACCCAGAGAAGAGAGACTGCCAACAATGCACGCTTGGAGCTGCACTTCCTCACTAATGTATGTCGTTCGAGCACATCCGCTTTCGATTCTTACCCAAATGTAACCATATCACCTCCACAAATTCTCCCATGCACACACAACAAATGTTTTTATGGTAAATATCCCTGTTTCCGTTGTTACTATTTTGCTTTTGTATCTGAGTTTTTGTTCTATTTGTACTTCTAACTATTTTGACAACCTCATTTTTGTCAATTAGTTTTTAGTTAGTTCGTTTTTTATTACTTGCACCATTTTAAGTAAACTTTTTAAAAATCCTATTTTATAGTTTTATAGCTGTATCTGTTCATTTAATCTCCCTTTTCATTGTGTGTTTTTATATTTTGGCTTCGGCAATACAAATTGACCTTATTTTTAACCAACAACACTGAGTTGAGAGAGACGTTTATTTGATCTTTTCTTATACGGGAGTCAGTTCAGTTATTGTGTCACTAGCGTACGTGCAAAAGAGAGCAGCTCTAGTGGAGGCGATTTTTCCTCTCACACCCGTCTTCGGAAAATCCCGCCTACTTTATCTATAAACCATGACATGAAGGACTCCTATTGGTCACTTGCATTTTGTGCTGCCGTTTATTGGTTAACTAAAACAAGTATGTGCGTCGAGATGTATGAATGTGGGTGGACATAAAAACAACCCCTACGATATCGGGGCCCCGATTGATCATGAGAGATTAGTTGGGGAGTTTATTGGAAACAAGACGTCGTTCATCCACCTCACCGCACCGGTTTGTCACTGGATTGTTTGGAGTGTAAGGTGTGTAAAATAACCTCTTGTTTGTGAGTACTTTGTGGCTAAAATGCTAGCGCTCCTGTGTCCGAGGGAACAATTTGACCTACAGACACTTTGCTTTTTACACAAGTCAGTGAATTTTAAAGCGCTTTTGTTGTTGTGAACATGTCCTAAACCACCACCATTACACGAGTGTGTGAATAAAGCGGTTTATTACTGATTTAGCTTTTTGCAAAACCGACAGGAAGCCTAGAATTCGGTTTCCTTTTTAGCCTGAATAAATGTTTCAGGTTTATACACCCTATGTAGTTTACTAGCTTATTGTTTGAATTGTAGCATTTTTTCTGGCTGTAAATTGTATCAAACGGGTCCTGAATACTAGCGTGAAAACCGCGTGAAAACCTTTTCAAGTCATACACGTAGACATATTTATTTTTCAGCAGGATTGACCCACTCTTGTTTCAATATTTGCAAAATTATAATTCTCTACAATTCTAAAGAACCACTTATCAAACATTGACTGGTCGGTGTTTTAACATGTATTTTTAATATTGTTTATTTTTATATGGGTTTTTTATTTATATTTGCAATTATTGCAAGATAAAGTAGAATAAAATGTAATTAAAAACGTATTCTAATATCTCTTGCATTAATTGCTATAATGAATTATTTAAATTCGCAAAGCTTAAGATAATACTTTCCATTTGTCAGTGCAGTTTGTGGCTTTATAATCTTCATGAGTTATACATAATACAAATGTTTCTGTGCATTTCATGTTTTTCACAAACGTTTATTATTTTCCATGCTGCTAGCAATCTCATTTCACGTCTGCCTGTTTTTCTTAATATAATTTTTATTTTGGGTTTAGGACTGGCAGTATGATTTGTTATGTAGATGTATCGAATAATTCAGCTATTGTAATTGATGCCTATTTACCCCATTATTTTTCTTTTGGAAGGATGTTCCCTATAGGAGAGACAGAGAACACTGCTCTAAAGCAGTGTTTTCATGCACGGATGCAGCTGGAAGAGGCCATTGCTGGAGTTATGAAGGCTGAGACCCAGCTAAAAGGAAACTCAAGAGAGGTAAGAGACATTCTCTTGGCTTTATGTTTACAGCCATGTCAGGCCACATTATACTTTTTCTGCTTCATTCTGCCATTTGATTACCAAATATGAACTGAGCTACAGCATTTCATTTTATCCCCAAGCTCTACATATTATTGCTGCTCAGTAACCGACTATACTTTTTGCTGGCTGCTGTCAACACCATTGTTTAGGAAGCTTTAACTGAGATTTCAGGATAATCTTTTGTGGGGTAACCAGAGAAGTGGCCCTTTTTATTCTAAACCTACTGAAATTGCTCAAATCCATGACTTCATAACCTCTTGTTCCCCCACACCCTTGTACATGCTGTATCATGTGGATAAACTGAGTCAAACATGCGTGTTAGGGCAGCATTACAATGCTCTTGTGGCTTGGCATAGGCTAGTAATTGCTACCTTTACAGTACTAGTATTAAGACATAGATTAAGCTACAGGATATGGGTGGACATGACTGACCTTATAAAGTGGATGTTGGTGAAACATTTTGCTTCATAACCAGCATTTCTTTTGGTGGACTAGTGTCTTTTTGGTCTGTTTTGCAGTATATTTTTTAATGCACAACTGCTGGGAAGTTTCTTCATGAGCTCATTTAATTTTAAATTAGAAAACTGATTCTAGCAGACTAGCAAAGTCCTTTTTTTATTCTACAGTTTTTGACATAAAAGGTAGCACACGTTTAAAACCAACTGCAATACAATTTCTGTAATCAGATCTCAATACTTTGCATGTTTGAGGGTCTTGTTTTATCTGTAATTACATTTACTGTTCTTAATTCTTGTGATAACTGATTTTATTCAGGTAAAGTCCCAGGTGCACAGCTGTATCAGTCGACACCTGGAGACTCTACGCTCTCGAGAGGTTTGGCTGCTTGAGCAGATTGACCTCTTGGAACAGCTGAAAGGAGAAGCTTTACAGCAGCAGCTAGAGCAGCTTCACTGGGTCAGTCACTGACCGTTTTACGATTTAGAGCAGATGTTTACATTTTTCTTTTCATTAGCTTCAATCTATTCCAGCTCAAATTTAGAATCCAGCAGAATCAAGATTTTGTTTTATCTTGAATTTGTCATTTACAGCTTCGGGGTCAGTTTGACATACTGATTCATCAGATGGAGAATTCCAGTGACAATGCTCTTTCTAAACAACTCGCTGTCTGCTTGGAGAAGTAAGCTTTTTCATGTCAGTTACTTTACCTTCTATAGCAGGCCAGATCACTATTCACAATGTTATGAATTGCTTATCAGTAGTGCTGTGGTTTAATCCTACTTCATTATCTGCTATATATGTCTGGGGTTGATTTTGTTTTGAACACACCCATTCTGTAAGCTGTGTACTTTACCAGCCTTAAGAAGCTAGGACTCATTAATGTTTTGGATATGTGCAGGTTTTCAGGTTTGAATCTGAGTCCTGAGGAAACCCCAGAGATGAGTTTTGAAGCAGACACTTGCTCCTTGCGCCAAGCTATTACATCTTTTGGGAATATTTCCACCCAGGTTTGTGAAGTTTCTGAATTTCTAATGTTTACATGCTCAGATGTTTCGAGATACATAGTATTTAAATAATTGTGACAGAGAAAATAATAAACATAAAAAGTGTAGATTAATGAGCATGTATATGGAGTTAAATGACTTTCATTTAAAAGTATTTAAGTAAATATTATTTTCCTTTAATTATAAAATATTTGTTATATATTAGTTGTATTAAAATGTTCTTGACTTTTGCCCTACATTTGTCTATAGCCTGTAACTCTAAGTATATCACTGTTGTTGGGAACAGAATGCACTACTGAAATGACATGGCCTTCATTACTGTGTTTATTATAGGAGTTGGTGAAGAGATCTTCCTCAAGCCTTATCAATCAAACCTCTTCAGAGAAATCCTGGCTTCTCCAGAACTTCCCAGTTGCTCCCAAAGTTCAGGTCTGCACCTGATTCATTTTGTCATTATATTGACTCATTAGTACTATTTTTGGTTTCTGATTCACTCAGATGACAGTAAATAATCTGGTTGTTTTGTGTTTGTAGAAGCTGGACTCTGAATGGGGAGTAGTGCCTTTTGCTGAATGGCTTATTTACAATAAACCTGTTGCCAGCTCTCCAGTCGAATATCAGTTTATCAAAGACCTTCAGGATTGGCTTGTTGTTCCTCAAGAAAAAACCCAGGTGAGATAATGTTGCTTGGTTGGTAACTGCATAGTGGATGAATTAACTGAGCCTTTAAATTAGGACTTTTTTTTTTACATTTTGTTTATTTTTTGTTTGTTTCTATAGCTGTATCGAATTACTGTACAGTACAACATGGGGTGATGGTAACTTATGTTTGATACCTTAAATTCAGCTGATGGTAAATTAACTGATGTTCCATGTGTTTGCCTGTTTTAGGTGTATCGCCCAACTGTCTCCTTCGATTTCCAGAATGCTTGGGGTCAGCTCAAAGATCTTGAGGCATGGCTCTTAACAGAGAAGTTGCCCATACGCGAGCGAACCAACAGCAATGCCAGCAGCAGTAGCTCAGCATTTTCCATTGAGAAGATTGAAGAGAGTGACTTCCTAGATGATGAAGATGAGGAGAAAGTTGAAATGGATACTGGAGAAAAGACAGATGATGGAGACTGGATCGTCACTCCTAAATCTAACAAGTCTGCAGAGGCCAGCGCTGTTCTATCTGCACAACAATATAAGCAGATGTTTAAGCCCTTTCAAGAAGGTTTTGTTCCCAATGAATGGCTCCCCAAATCAGATTGTGGTTCCTGTTGCGCTTCACGTACCAAATCTGTAGAAATCGAGAACCTGGGCAAGCTCAAGTGCCTGAAGACTCCATCAGCACCTGCCTCCCCTGTAAGTCCTAATCCTTTAGAGGTTTGGCTTCAGCAAGCTGTTCCTATAGAAGCCAGCTGCAAAGCCAACGAGACCTGTTCCAGCTTCGCTCAGTGTGTTTGTGACACCAACTGTGGAAAGGAAGCTCTGAGTTCCTGGCTGCTTAAGAAGGAGGGCAAAGACAAAAATGGTGTGCCATTGGACAAAAACAGCATCAGCAAATCGGCTGTCTTGCAGCACCAGGAAACTCAGCAGAAGGTGCAAGCTATCCTTGAAGCCTGGCTTCATCCCAGCAAAAAAGCGGACAACTTAGCCATATCATCGCTTTCTGCTTGGGTGTCTCCGTGTAAAGTTGCCAAAATGGAAAAAGCTGATCCTGAAGAGCACAGCTCGCACTTTAGCATTACCTCGAACCCCTTTCACAAACCCCTGCTTTCTAAGAGCTGGTTGGTATCTGAAACGAAGACCCATACCGAAACCTCAAATCAGCAGAACAAACCACACCATGACGGCGCAGACACTGAAGAGGACAAGTGGCTTTTACGCAAACGAGCTAATGCACAGGTAAGTCCAGACCTGTTACACATGGTGTATAGAGCACTGGTTACTTGTTTTGTAAAGATGAGCATTTTTCAAATTCTAACTGCTTTATGTAAATAATACAAAATGTTTACTGTTTATTTGAATTAGCCTAGTGGGTAGAGCGTTGGGCTGGGAACCCAAAGGTTGGGGGTTCAAATCCAGGCTCTGCTACACTCCGCTACACTGCTGGGTCCTTGAGCAAGACCCTTAACCCTGTCTGCTCCAGGGGCGCTGTACTGCGGCTGACCCTGCACTCTGACCCCTAACTTCTAGACAAGTTGGGATATGCGAACAGAAACATTTCATTGTAAGGAACATCTGTATATGTGTAATAACAAATAAAATTGAATTTGATATACTGACAGCAAATGTTTGATTCTTGTGATCAGATGTAATTCTCTTCAAGTAGAAAGTGGTCTATTATATGTGTGTAGGAATTGGGTTCCTGTTAGTTTATTTGAAGGTTTGATCCAACAAACTGGCTCGGTAGCACGGTCACTTTTTTAGCAGGAATATCTTGGAGTACTCTGGTTTTTTGTGTGTTTCTTTGTGAGGTTTTTCTCCCACAGTACACAAACATGCAAGTGAGGTCAGAAATATAAAATTGTCTTTGTGTACTGATTAATTCTGTGTGGCCCTCATGAATGTATCCTAAGTTTTAAACATGGGGTTAAAATTCTAATAAATATGCAAAGACTTGGTGCACATACAATTCAACATTTGTGACAAAACTGGAAAAAGTGGAACTTTGTTAAACACAATGCTTTTTTCTAATGTGCTATAGGACCGACTCAATTTTCCCAGAGTATGTGATCTATTTTCTTGTCTGAAGCTTGATGTGGAGAATGACAAGTGGCTACAACAATCACCTATACAGGTAAAAATCACTACTGTTTAGACAGTCTACTGCAGTTTCCTCCAGATCAATGGAGTGTTGTCTTATCTTGTGCATTTTTGCTTCTGTAGTAAAGTTGTATATTTTTTCACTTTCAGATGTAAAACCTCAAGTTACTTGGTGGACTCATTGAACTAACTAATTAACGCACACTTACCTTTTTATGGACTATCTTTTTAACAGTTCAAACTTTAATGAATAAAAGGGTCTTACAATGCATCTGTACTGACGCTGCTTTATTCAATACAGAAAAGAAGCGTCAGCAAGTCAGACATTAAAGTCAACCAGACTAGTGAATATGAGCAGAATGTTTTACTTAATTAGGATAAGCAACATGGTATATTTATGTCTGACGTGTTCTTAGCTGTTTTATTGAATAAAACTGAATGGAGTCTTTTCTTACATTACGCAGACTCCTGTATTGAAAAAAGCAGTAACATCTATAGTGCTTAACATGCATTATATAACAATCGGTCTATGACCGTGGTCTTGGGATATAAAAATGCAAAATAGCTATTTTGACATATCTTGTCTGTGTCAAATCATGTTTTTAATACATAAAAGTTAAAAATGGTGGAGTATTCTAAACAAACAGTGCCATCTTGGAATATAATAGAATTTAGAGCGTGATTTGAAAACTCAGCTAAATTGATTGATTATGGGCTCACGTGAATAATAAAGTATATTTAGTTGGGTTTGTAAGCTTGCAGAGAAGGGATCTAAGTTTTCCTTAAATATTAGGGTAGTAAATGTGCTCTTGTATACACGTTTTAGCTTATTTTATTGTTTTTTGTGTCCTAAATACCTTCAATTTCCATCAAGGAACCGCAGTAGATCAAAAGACGCAGGTTACTGGTGGGCACTGGATTAGGTTCACAGTTTATATAAACCATACAACACAGTATATTTGTAT
>JAOTRQ010000027.1:1264776-1286735 GCA_028565875.1 Hoplisoma paleatum
ATGATGTGGTGGTGGAAACAGAAAAGTTATGGAGACATAACAATTATTTTTTTTATTTTATATGTTTGCTTGTATGCATTATTATTATTATCAAGTGTATAGCCTTCACAAAAGAACACACCTTGTTACATCTTGTTGGTGTCTCTATATTAGTATACTACGGCACATTTTTTACATAATTACTGGATACAAGCGTGAAATGCAGATCATTAGTAAATGCCTGTAGTTAGAATGTACCAATGCAAAGTTTACTATAATACTGATTCCATTATGATGACGTGTTGGTCCTTATGCCAGCATAACTTATTTTTTGCTTGTATGTTTTCAAGATATATGTACGTCAAATTCTAGTTTTTACAACTAACTTTAACAGAGCTTTAATAGGCAATTGATTTGCTCGTGTTAGGCAAATACACTATTGCTCAAGATTTATGTGTCTGTATCAGGACAATACAGCAGGTTAGCGTTTATTTTGCACAAATAGTGAATGGTTAATGGTATTAAAATTCTAACTTTAATACTTTGTAAATGTACACCTTTAATCGACAATCCAACCAATAAAATAGCAAGCGTTATAGAAACAGTATGTAGGATTGTGACCAAAACTGATTCTGCAATCACATTCAAAATACTGTAGCACGTGGGGAATGGAGTTGAGTCATTATTACACTGAATCCAGCAGAGGGCCCCACTACTAAGAAAAATAAGAGCAAAATGAGAATAATAAGAATTTTTTAAACTGGTAATTAGCTTGGACATTCATGGTACATTTTGAATTATTAAGAATTATAATTATCATCCCAGTTTTTTCCCTCCTATATCGTGAGTAAACAATTCAAAACAGTCTTTTTATAATGTGTTTTGTTTAATTACAGTAGTCTTTGATTGGACTGAATGTATCAGTATTTATTGGGTGTCATTATGACTTTATAAATCACTTTATACATTTGCGATTATGTGACGAAGCCATTTCAATCTAATTATTTATAATCTGGTTGTTCATGTATGTCACAACTTTGCAAAACACTAACAAATTCTAAGGATGCGTCTCAAATCGCACACTTGCACTTATGTTTTAGTGTTTCTTAGAAGCACAATAAAACTCCATGCACTGAATGTATGGTTGAAGTGCACTTCAAATGGCCTAAAAACACAGCGGAAAGCGATTAACACTACTTACACTAAACCGACACCATTTTATCTAACTTTGTATAAATGTAAGTATTCACAAAAGGAAAAAAGGAAAATGACTTAGATAAAGAAAGACAGTTGAATATTTTGGCAGGTTAGTGAACTGCGATCAAATGGTTGTCTGTCTAGTGTTCCATTTGGGACAACACTCTCCCATGAAAGAATACACTGGATAGACATGTAAGTGCTCGTTATGCACTACATTACAGCACACTTATGGTGTAATACAATTTAGATACTTTTTTATGTTTTAAGGTGCAATGAGACCTTAGCTTTTAGAACGGTTTTATGTAAAATTATATTAACTTAACTTTTAACAAAACCTTTTCTCCTTTTTTCATTCAATTGTTTTATTGTAAATTTGTCCGGCATTCAATGGTGCATCGTTAATGGTCCATTCATTCTGACAGCCATGTCTTACTTTCTGCAAAAATTATCACATTAGATCTAGGGATAAAATAACATATGAGGAGATAAAGAACTGGACATAAAGAAGGAATGAGAAAAACGAGAGGAAGAACAAGTTCCCATTAGAATTCTGGAGCTGCAGCTGTGAGTTCTGGGTCTGCAGAAGTGAGGCAATGAAGTTTGCCATTGTTGCTGAGCTCACAGGCCTTGGCTTCCTGGCAACCACGAAGTGAATTAGCCAGGCCTTTTTGTGGGCAGAGAAACGGCTCCTCTGTTCATCAACAAAAAGCCCATTCAAATGAAGGGAGTTTTGGTCTCCCCAGGCCTCCTGAAAGGCAAACCCTAAAGGCAGAATAAAAGGCTCAGCTCCCACTAAAGCATCGGCTGCTGTGGGAAATGTGGGTGATGTCATTATCAATGCATTTTTTTTACTGTTCTTGCTACTTTCCTCTAGCCTGCCGTTCCTTCTTTTTGCACTATACTCTTCTGTCCACCCTACTGTTTCCTTCCTGTTCCATTTAGATCTCCATTATGGAGCTGAGTCTGACTACAAATCCAAAGAAACTCTCAGTAAGTCTGGGTTGCTAAGGAAACATGGAAAGAGTTTTGGGGCTTGGGGGTGGCCATGTTTTGTATTGGCCTTTTAAATCAGATGATGAGTGAATGGAGAGCAAGTGTAGAGATTGGAAGCAGTCAGGAATTTGGATAGGGTCAAAACTAATTTATAATTTGTTAATATCTAGGCTAATGGACACACTATGCAATATACAGACCATAAAAAATCCATTAATATGTGAGGATTAAATTTTTATTTATTAAGATTTTACTTCAGTTGCATCGATTCTTTAAATGTCACTTTGCTTCGCAATGTATTTTCTTCAGAATCATACTACATTTCATTTTAATCAAAGCTTTTTGCGTGAGCTCGTAGCTAACATGTAGCTTGTATAGCACCACTGGGTTCAAAAAAATCATCCTATTCTTTGAACTTCTTTGAACAGCAGAAAATTATGTAATCATTGGTAATCAGACTTCTTAGACACACAACCAATCACGCTGATGGTTTTCAACTAAAATATAACATTGCACAATGATTGTGCCAAACAGCTAGTACTTTTAACCATTTATATATCTGTTTTGAGAAGTGTAATCTAGACAACTATTCCTGTAATTAGTATAAGGCAAACTGAGAATTATGATGAAGATTAAAAGATTCTCACTATCTCTTAAATGAAGCATTTAACGTACATTTCAGGTTAGATTATTCTCATCTCCTTCTATGTTCTTTATTCCTACAACTGTACTTTTAGAGGCAGCCAGGGCCTAATAGTTAGAGAACTAGTTTTGTAATCAGAAGGTCCTCGGTTCGATTGTGAGAATGCATTTGAGCAATTTTAAAAAGTACACTTTAAATATTGCCATATTATTTTGAACACTAAGCTTTAGTTTAGAATACATGTTAAAAAGTTGATCATATTGATCTTTCAACACCACACTAAATTAATGTGTTTAAATAGAATATACACATAACTGGACATTGGAAATATCTGCATGAATATAAACCAATCCCTGAACACTCATTACTCACCAAGTTCCCTGCACAAAATATACTTTCAGCAGCTTAAGAAAGGGCAGACTCGCAGAAACCGACTGGTCCAACTTTAAAGGTTAAAACTATCATTATATTAGTGTGTCACTTAAAAAGCATATCCTACAGGATATTTAGGATACAGTGGAAGAGATTTTAGCATTTTCCAGATTGCTGTTGTTGGCTGACAGGTGCGGAATCCCATAAGGCCTTCTCCTGTAGCCAGTTCATTATAATTTTTAATATTTTGTAGACTAAACTGCTTTTCTTATAGGCTGTTATTAGCAATATTGCAACTTTGAGATGTTATGTGTAAAATATAGTGTCTGTGCTTAATTTGTGATATGAAATAACCCTATAGGTACCTAGCCACTAGAATTCATAAACCTAATTGGCATTGTAGTTTATGAGGGTTATTTTGCTCCTGTGAAATTCTCACCATGATTGCTACTCAATATATGTTTTCATTATAATGTTGTAATTAAGCACGATGACACTTACATTACAATGTACAAAATATTTTAAATAAAATCCTACTGGTCATATCATATTATTTTGATTTATACACAGTGGCTTAGTGGATAGCATTGTCCCCTCACAGCATGAAGTTTTTTGGTCAATTTCCCGGTTGGGCTGTCAGGGTACATTGGATGTGGATGTGAGTTTCCTCCAGGTGTACTGTTTTCTTCCAACAGTCAAAAGACATGCCACCTAGTTGATTGAAGATGCTGAATTTTCTAGACGATGCAAACAATAGTGACTGTTGTAGTTCAGGTTCTAAACACCAATTTGATGTGCAGGGTGTAAAGAAACAAAACGACTGAAATCTGATGCCAAGGCATCAGATACCAACGGGCATTGGTTCCATGATAGATGATGGATAAACTAAAATTTTAACATAGGAGTCAACATCTTATTTTGAAGAGAATACAAGCATTACAGATACATCAAATAACATCCATTTTTGTTCCAAACAGTTCCTAACATAGTGCTGTGAAGTGACGCCTTGTTCAGTTTGTATTGCCTTACTACCGATGTTTTTGAGAGTCTAGCAAACCAAAGACATTTCATGAAGATAAATGAGTCAATAAATAAACTAAAGTAAGTGATAATATATGCAAACCTGACTTTGATTTATAGGCTTTATTTCATTCTGCTTCTCTAATTCATATTGAATTGCTGTACACCGAGGGAAAGTTTCACAAAAGGTCTCTGCTCATTTTTAAAGCTAGAATTAGCATAGACTTGAATAAAACCAGTAGAGATCGACAGAGTAATTAAATAAGCTGTTAGAATTACAAAAGGCCATTAAAATGTTTTCACGCACTTTCTTTTTTTCCTTTTTCTTGGTCTCACCGTTGTAGTTTGCATGTTCTTTCTGTATCTGTGTACGGTTTCTCCGTGTACTCTGGTTTCCTCCTACAGCCCAAAAACTGATAAGTGAGGTAAACTGGAAAATCATAGCTGTCCATGACTGTCTTTGATAGAACCTTGTGTAATGATTAACTGTTTTCTGTCATCAGTGTAGCTATGTCCCAAATCCACTAAACAAAGTGGGTTTGCACAGAAACTATTACTATGTACGTTCACTGAGTAATGCAATAAGACGTTTACAACAAGTCAGTCAGCAGAGACCACAGTTACAGCAGTGAAATCCACTCAAACCCAGCGGACATTAACCAGTCATGTTTGCTTGTTTCATCACAACAATTTGACTTATGCTTTAAGTGCCTTTTTTATTTTAAAACATTTTAAAACATTTTACATCATCAGACCTGGTAGGCAAGAGGAACAATGAGACATGTAAAACGGATGCACACTTTAGTTCATTCTAATGCATAAATCATTTGTTTTATAATTGTTATATTATTATTTTACATCATTCTGTGAGCTCTCCCAAGTTCACCATAAAATGAGTCAGAATTGGATGCACATAGCTATTATTCCATATACATAATATCAAACATTTATGTCACACTTATATAACATTTACATACATTATAGATGTAATATTTATATATTTAATGTTTAACACATGACCAAAAGTAAATCTTTTCACACTTTTCGATTTTTAAATTAATGTATTACATATTACTATAAAGCCTTCAAAGAAGTGTTTGCGCACTGACTTGCACTTACCTACGATAGCTTAGTAGCGAACCAAAACTAGTAAATATGTTTCTATATGAGAGTGATGAGAGTGAGAGCCGGTCAACCTGTTCTAACTTGTTTAAAAAGAGACAAACTATGTCCCCTTCTATTCTAGTTTCTAGATTTCTAGCAATTCTAGTTGACTGGGTACATTACATGTCTCTGGGAAGTTTAGTTTAGTTTGGAAATGAAGGTCAGTGGTATTGCAGTAATTGCTAGATGAAGATGATCCCTTTGTTCCTGGTGAACACCCTCTCAGGGCTTTTTACTGGCTTATTTTTCGTTCTGACTGCCTATCCCAGCATTCCCCTTTGCATCTCAGTGACAGTATTACTTTCATTAGTCCCAAACCAATCCCCTGGCCACAGACATGCTGCAGTGTATTGCTGCATGTTTATGTTATGGTTCTTATTGTGAATAAGAGCATATAAAATAAAACCAGGTGCTTGAGATTAGTAGATTTTAACAGGGTGGATTGCAGCTCACCACAAGGTGCAATCTGTAGTCCTGTAAAATTTGAGAATAAATCACTATATATAATTTAAAGGGACTTACAGTATACACTCTAAATAACAGAACGTTAAGGGTCTTGCTTAATGACTCAACATTGGTGGCCCACAGTGGTGGGGTTTAAACCAGCCAGCTTTTACTAGTTCTTAGCTACTAAGTTACTGTTTGTTTGTTTATTGGGATTGAAACACCATATTTTACACTTGGTAATATTCATGACAGGAAATTAATTATACAAGGTTCATCATTTGTATTCCCAGTTAAATTAGCTGCATGTACATAACTCTAACTGGTTTCTGGTTTATTTTCCAGTTTATTCTGCACAAAGAACTTTGATATAATCTTTTTTTCTTGCCTTTAAGTTTATTCTTGGATATTTGACATTAAATCTCATCCTCTAGGATAGATGTCATGTTTTTAATAGAAAATAAAAACAATAATTACAAAGGTTTTCTGCCATTTTTTTTTTATTTCTGACATCATCTTTGACATTAAAGTTTTTTTGATCAATAGTCGTGGAGTTGTCAAGCACTTATTTCTTTCAACAACAACAAATTGTAGAACAGGCTGAAATTGATCGTCACAGTTCAATTTTAGCATTATGAGCTCCAGGAAAAATAGGACTATGATTATGGGAGGTGTGACATTTTACCACAATAGCAAGATAGCAATCCATATCCCAAACCTGCACACTATCAGTGTTTCCCTGTATATGTGATTGTATTAGTTGCTGTTTTCATTCTACTAGTTTATTTTACAGCTCATTCTTCATCTCTGCAGCATTGCAATGCTTTCCAGATTTAATATTCTTTTTCACTGTCAGTGTATAATTGAAACCCCCTCAGCCCCAGAGAGAAGTGGAGAGAGGAGGGAGTTGGGAGAAGAGCATGAGTGGAAAGAACTGAAGGAAAAAAAAAGTCAGCGACGAGCACCCGATGTCCTGCAGCTCTGGTCATGAGGTCTTTTTTTCTCCCCAGCACAAACAAACACTTTCATGGCTCAACACCCGGTGGTGACTCAAGATGTGATTTCTTTCCCCAAACCGCCAACAGGGTCCTCAGCAAGCGTTATCAGCGGCGAGCAGAGGAGCACAGAGAACCAAGCAATTTAAGCCGTGTGATAGACACGGTCATTTTCACTGCACATGCTTGGAGTAGATGAGGAGGATGAGAAGCAAAGGATGAGGATGCAGAGTGAAAAGGGTTAGCAAAAAAGCAGCATTCACCAAGACACTTTTCGTTAATTATATAGATAAAAACAAGAACAAAAACTTTGGGCTGCTTAGCAAACACCACTGGGCTTTTAAGGATTAGCATTATATTAGCCAACACTTAAGTAAAAATCTTGGAATACTAGTATTTTTAAAGGTGTCATAAAAAGCAATGCATACTAATCTGTGTAAGATTTGCCTCATACATTAAAGACCTTTGGTCTTAGCAGTAATAATATAGTTATTGTATAACATGCACCACTTAAAGGTCATAAACACTTCTTTATTATTAAAGAAAAAAATGCACTACATTTGGACAGCTTTTAGCTCAGATGCATAATACCTTTAATGGGTGCAGCAGATAAAAAGGTTGTTGCCTAGCTTCAGATAGGTTTGAACCTCTGGACACTGTCTATAAGAAACTTACTATGTTCTTCCTGTGTTTGAAAATTCAGAACCACTTTCCAGGCCTCTTTATATTTGAAGTGTACATGTGTCTAACCGGTTGTGTCTAATCACCTTTATAAACATTCCAAATATGATTCTTTTTCCTAGATCCAATTACCCAATTGCAATGTGCTGACTCTTTACTGATTCCAATCACCACCCTGATTGAGAAGAATGAGACAAACACCCATCCAACATGTGCACAGTGCAGATTGCATTTTTTCACCTGCATTGAGCATCGACTCCGATTCTCCTTTTTCATCAATGCTATCAGTCAGCCAGCAGCGGTCACATGTCACTGAGTTATGAGGAATCTCCGTCTGGCCTTTACCCTGAGAAATAGTCATTCGTTGTTTATGTAGACCTCCAACCAAGCCAGATGGCAGAGTTTTATAATGTCAGATTTTAATGTTGTAAAAGCATCATATGACGGAGATAATAATAAACAGTGGTTATGTGACATTCAAAATATCTATTCTTTATTTTGGGGATTCTCAGAGCCACATTTGGCATCATTTTATACAAGATACTATTTTATTCGTGTTAAATAAAGATGGGATCAGCACGGGAAGTGCTGACAATTCCTGCTTTTACACTCAGAATACAATAAAACTTTAGTACTGTAGAAAATGATCTAATTGCAGTGAACCCTTGACTATATTGGTCTTGTATTGTGAAGCGAGCCGAAACCTAAATAACAAGCAAACTTATCTGCCACTACGAAGCCAGACGATTGTTCTGTTCATGTGGTTTTCTTTTTTAAGTCCTTATTCAGATATTGTAGCTGTTCAGACCAGTGTTTCCTAAGCTATTTTATTACAACTGAATGTTACTGTTTTTTATATGGCCAAATTTAGATCAATAGTAAATATTACCCAGAACCAGAAGTTAATTTCTAATTTCATATATTAAATAGGTTGTGGTTGTGGCACTGGATTCACAAGACCTGCAAACACTGTCTGAGTAACCAAATCTGAACAAATGAAACTTGTACGTCAAGGTATTTCAGTATTAAATGATCTGTACAGGAAGTTTTTAAAAATGTGTTGTATTGACGATCTTCTATCTAGCTGTCTACCCACCGACCTGTCTGTCTAGGCAAAGAAACATTTTATTTAAGTGTGCATTTATTCTACTGAAACTGGAAATTAAAACGAGTTTCTTATCTGTGTAGTGGTGACATGAATTTAGTTCAGTAAGTAAAGAAGTCTGCTAAGGATTGGAAAGTTCACATAGTATTAAGACAAGGCATTTAATGTCCTTTATTACATACATATAAAATAAGATAGAAAAATATAAACTTGTAACAATGGCTGTTGAAACAGACACACATGTTTTCTCATAGGCAATACTCAAGTAGGGGAACACTGTATGTGTTCAATGTAGACTAATGTCTGTATGTCAGTAGCTTAATTATTCAATCATAAGACAAGGACAAAAAACACAACTGAGGAATCTAGAAATTCAAATCAACACGACCCGAATTTAGATTTGAACTGCTTTTGAAAGTAGAACATCATGCGGTATTAAACATGGTGTAACATTAACAATAGATCTATCAGATTGAACCCGTTTTCTAATCTCATCTACTAAAAAACAAATGCTTTTGACACATCCTTTATTATGACAGTAATTCTGGCATGGCACAGCAGAATCAGAACTAAAAGTGGTTGTGTAGTGGGTATGATACAGGAAGACATGTTTATTGACTAAAAGACTCCCCACATAATGACAGCGGCAATTGTTGCATAGTAAAGAAATATTTTGGGGGTGGGCAACACATGGTGCAGGCTGGCATTGCACACAGCTTACACTTAAAATGCATTACTTTTTGATTCAAGTAAAGCAATATTGTTTAAGTTCACAGCTGATATTTGTACTGCTTACAGAAGTCATTATGGGTATTAGCTCTCTAATCCTCCTCTCTAATATGCTGAGATTAACTAAATATTCCTGTGATATATTCATATACTTCTAATACATATCTATTCATCCTGACTGCATGTTTTTGGACTGTGGGAGGAAACCAAAGTACACTAAGGAAACTCACGCAGACATGAAGAGAACATGATAACTCCACACAGAAACAGTGCACTGCCTCACCCAGAAATCGAAACAAGGATATCTTGCTCTGAAGCGACAGTAATGACCACTCTGCCACTCATTTGTTGCTAATATAAGACAATGAATCATATAATCATTTAACAATAGTTAGTTAAAAAATGGATTTCTCTTTAATTAGCTACTCTGACAAGTATTACCAGAATTGGTAGTTTATTCGTTTTATTTAGATTTGTATTATTATGTATTGTATTTTAGCTATACAAATGATTTTCTTATCGCTTTACAATTAACAATAGTATTGCCTTTGATTAAAAAATTAAAAAAATTGCCCTAAGTAGTAGCGATAAGTCTCTCATTTAAGGAACATTGTATTTGATTGCATATACAATCCAGAACTTAAATCCATATTGTAGAGAATAAGAATGCATTTTTTTGTTCCTAGAGAAAGCTGTGTGCAGAGCTGACCAGGTCATGACCCACACAATGCGACACACATCAAAGAAAGCACAAGAAGGATGATAAGGCACTTGTTAATGTTCCCGTTTCAACCCCCATCTGTAGAACGAAAGGTTGGTTTGGTCATCTGTTTCTACATCCAATTCTAGAAAACGGGATTGTTTTCATTTCGTAAAGGGTTTAGTGTTTTCCTTTTTCCACTCCATAGTATCAAAAATCTGATGTAAAAATATATATGATCTCTTCTCCTGCACTGAAGGGTAATAAAAGATTTCTGTACATGTGTTCTGTGACGTATTTGTCTTTACACATGGTATATACAAACTGATTACATCTATACAGTAGTTAGGTAAGCATGGCTTATACATCCTCAGAGAAATTCATCCACTAAAAAGTGTTTGATTGTTCAGGGGATGAGATGCTTAGTAATACAGCTCGGTGTTCATCATTCGCTTGGTTCTGCCTGTACGTTTGCCGTAAAGTTCACGTTTCCTAGAAGAAGACGGTTTGTGAAAGGTGCTCGCACTTACCTCACACCAGTAACAAATACATTCGGATAGATGTTAGTGCAGGCCAACAAGAACACTGCATTTTTCTCTCCACTAATGGCTGGTCATGTATGCATGTTTTGAGGTTGGGATGTGTATGGGTGTCACAGTCAGTAAAATCAGACAGAACATTATTGCTTATTGCTCACAAATGACTCAGTGCAGGTCTATAGTGGCAGGGTGGTCTGCCGATGGGGAATCTTCGTCTTCCAGGCTCAGCTGCAGGGACGCTGCGGAAAGCTGGTTAATGCTCTCTTTCTTTTGTTCTGATATTCACTCATTTGTTCGTTAATAGAGCAGAGAAGCAAACTGCAGGCAGGGGAAATGGCAGGTCATCATTGGATGAAGTTGAGAAGTCTGAAGGTCAGGGGTTAGTTGCCGGTGGTGGCTGGGTGGTTAGAGAAACGGCAAGAAAGGGGGGGGGGAGACAGAGAGAGGAGGAAGGGCAACAGAAGGAAAGAGGAAAAGAAAAGAGATAGAGAGGATTAGTTATTGCTAGTGAAAGCAGGATGGTAATATGATCTACTAATCAAAATTTGGTTCCAAATGTAGGCACTCAATTTTCTAGCTTTCTGTGTTCATGTCTTATGCGACAAGTTTGTCAGCAGTTTTGTTTACAGCATGAAATTACTGTTGGTCTTAATCTACACAATGCTGTAAAATCAAAGCAAGATTTTACCAACACGATGGAAGTGGCTTGTCTAATGTTTTGTGTTAACGAGGAAAAAAAGAGAGGTAATGAACCCTACTACAGTGCAGTTAACACGTCAAATGGTTAGTAGCATTCAAGTGAATGATCAGGCATAGATTTTTGATGAAATGGGAGTATAGATTAGAAAGCAGTAAGTTCAGAATTATTGTTACCCCAACTGCTATTAGCGCTCCTCTCAGGTTTAAGCAGAAAGTTGCCAGTTATGAGGATGACAGGTAAAGCAGGAAATTAGTGAAATCTGTATTGAATGGTGAAATAATTTAGGGCCAAAACAGCTGTAGGATATTTCTTACTCAATAAATGTTTTTATTTCCTTTTAAATTTTCTTCGATTTACAACATAAAAATCTTGGCCTCAATGATACAAAGCAACACTAAAAGGAATCCTCTAGATAACTAGATAACACAATAGCCATGGAAACATAAGCTGTGGGAAACGTAGCCATTACCCTCAGCTTTCAACTATTGACAATTCACAGGGAACGGCATATATAAAATGCTTTTGCATATAAACATTGGAAAAGTCCTGTCATTCATATAAAGCCCTAACATATATCCAAAAATATAGGAAATTCTCTAAGGTGGTGCTAGAAAGCAACTAAGACGCATAATGTCCTCTCCTACAAATAACCCTCTAAAATATCACTGCTAGTTCTTTGCAAAGTAAATTCTGACATTTCTAATACATTCCTGTTTTATATTTTCATACAGAGATTTATATATATTTGTAAGAAGCCACAAGTAAATACTATTTTCTCTTCAATAACAAAACAATACAGCTTACAGTTAAACAGAAAAAAATGTATCAAGTGGAATGAATGCATTTATACTCTGAACGTTTTCTGTCCACGCAGAAGTGGTCGATCCTTACACTAGGCAGCTTTGATGACACACATATGTATTAAACAGATTCGTTTCAGTTCTGTCAGCTGAGGTTCGGTGGAGGTTTCACTTTTTCTCTCTGTGCTGAGCAGTGAAGATGAATGCTTCTGACACATTCAGTGCAAAATAAAAAAAAGTTGTGCCACATAAAGTCATTGGATCGATTATCAACAGTATGTAATAATAATAATAATAAAAAAATGAAATAAAACATGAGCATCTATTATAATCCAGTAAAACGCACAGATCGAAAAAGTGGATAAGTTCTGTGCAAATGGATTCTGGAAAAGCAGTAGTACCATTATAAAACATCAAACACAAATGATATGACAAATAAATGATAATTATGAAAACAGGAATACAAAATCATATAAGACAAATCTGCTTGTTGCTGATAATGGATTCATGTACAAGACTGATATGATCACCTGCAGTTTTTGTCTTAATTACAGATTTTAACCTGGATCCACTCAAACAGAAGTACCAAAAGTCCACTAAACCCCTAAACTTAGAATATAACTGAATAAAACAATCTACATAAAGTCACAGAGGTACTTAGTTATCTATTTAGAAGGGGTCTATTTTAAATTCTATTGATAATACAGTCTGTGTTATTAAGGTCTATTTGATGTGTTCAGTTGTTCAGCTATTAATGTGTTTACTGTACTGAATGTATAAAAAAATAAATCCACTCAATCAATACCGTTCCACCAGGGCCATGCTGCTTCTCAAAATTCTAATAAAATGATCATTTTTGATCAACTATATTGAATATGCATTATGCAAGAAACAATTTTGCAAATAGGCATTTTCTTTACTGAGCCAAAGTGTTAAATAATTCTTATACAGTCCCCTCCAATTATTGGCACCTTTAATAAAGATGAGTAAAAATAATATTAGAAAGTTAAATAGCTTCTTTTTTATGAGAAGAGTTTAATTAGAGAAAAAAGTCCTCAAACATTGCACAACCTCCCTTTCCTTATTATTTTGTACATAACAGCTTATATTTTTGTAAAATAAATGACAGGTGACTTGAGAGATTTTCTCTTTACATACACGCTCACCCAAACATATTCTATGTGGTTTAGATTGAGACTAGAAGTTAACTGAGTTATTAACTGAGTTAGACTTAGTCTCATCCAATCAGGATTGTTCATGTGAACTTTTCAATGATGCCCTGACTGTAGAAACTGGTATTAGGTACAGTTGTTTCTCACATTTAAACACATATGAAAGTCATTTATGTGTCTTGTATGTGTACTGTATGTGTTCTGCTGTCTCGTCTATGATGATGAATGACTAAAAGAATTTAAACTTTCTGCTAAATCCTATTTAGAACCCAGTGGAATCCATAAATTGATTGATACTTCATAGATAATAAACAATTAGAACTACGTGGAATGTTTAAATTGTATTTTGTGTTTAACTCTCTAGCGGTTTTCAAAATAATAATTTCTTAATCTCGAAGCTTACCAAAAAATCCCAACTGTGAATAATTAGTGCCGATGATTGAGAAGGGGATTGTATAGGCATCGAGAGGAATGAACCCAGATTGCAGCACCTTTTTTATTAAAACATTATTGCACTATTTAATCATTACAGAAATCATTTTTGCTTCTTATAGGTTAAAAACTAAAGATTAACTTTTATTAAATGTGGCAGCATGGGGCACTTTTTTGTTGACTTTTTTCTTATTTTGCAAGATTCTTGTTAAACATTTGTACGCCAGATGTAAAGAAACGTTGTGAAAGTGTTTCATTTGCGTCTGTAAAATCAATGCAAAAATGATTACAATTTAAACATCTTTAATTCCATTTTCCTGACAAAATGTGTCCATTATTTGTCATCAACATCATGTTGTAATCATAAGGTCATCAAAATAATGGAATGTTGTGGACGTGGACCACATCATATCCGTTATTGTAAGTGCCATGATGTTGTGTTTGTAAACCTGCTGTAAAAAGATTTACTAACAAGGTTATTTCTGCTCATTGTGAAGCAGATCAGGACCAACAGTAAGTGACTACATGTGATAAACATGTAAACATGCGAGCTAAACTAACCTCTGTCTGTGGTCACTACCCTTTGGTAAGGATGGACCCGCATTTTGTGCCTTCGAACCTTAGTTGTCACTGCACCTGCTTGGATTGCAATCATATCACCAAATACACAGATTAGATCAGCTGAACATTACAATATCAATCAAACTCCTCAAAAACCAGTGTGACCAGTTACAATTATGCATAACAGTTCTAAGGTACATGATAAAAAAAATACAAGTTAAGGCACAAATAATACTTGTTTATAACATACTGAAAGTGGAAAAAACACTGCATTCATTCCGAATTGATCCATACATTGCTTGAGTAGTATGATGGACATTAATGACTTTACTAGTCACATAATCCTGCACTTCAACAAGTGCATTTTTCACTTCCTCTTAAATATAATACTGATACAATCGCGCTCTGGCACAAAAACTCAGAGACGATAGCTTTTAGGCACATGTGCAGTAGTAAAAAAAATGTCCATAACAAGATAGAAACAGCAGTGACTTAAGTGATTAGTAAAGCAACATCACTTTTTGATTTTTTTGAAAACAAAAACGGAACTAAACCTCAGAAGTAGCAGTCAATAGAACAGTCCCATGTCTCTGCTTTTCTTTTGTTCCTTTATTATTATTTTGGTTTCTGATAGATTAAATGTATCTAAACCATGATAACATTTATATTATTTGAACTTAAGCTTTTTGGAATTTCATTCCCATTTTCTTACAAAAGGGGAAAATAAAAGCCAATTTTCATATCCACTATTATTTAATGGAGTTTAATTATCTGTTTTGGGTTCTTGAGATAATCAGAACCTTTTAAACTGCCCACAAAATTAACCTCTTTCAATCAGCTCTGTATTTCATATAATGCTCATAAAACTATAAAAAGTGAAAAGGAACAGCATTATTAAATTGATATTGAGAGTTTGTCCTATAACCTCCGTAGATCCCTGCTAGAGCGGATAGAAGCAATACATTTTATTACGTTCCTGCCTGGTGTTGAGGGACAAATAACACAACTATGCAACCACATTTTGCACTGATTTGAAGTTGTATGTTTTTTTCTCTCATCCACACAACACCGGGACGTCAGAAACAATGTTAATTCAACGTTGACAGTAAAATCAACTGAAAAAAGGGTTAGATCAGTCTAAACTATAAACAAAACGTTAATTTTTATCCCAAGCAAGTGAGAACGTTTAGAAAAGAGCACATGACTGGGGCTTGGCAAAGACCAGATGCATTTCCATCAGGTTTCAAATATATTATTTTATACAACCTTTATCAATATTAAACAGGTTTCAGGGTTAGAGGGTGTTGATAGAACTCTTGATTATTACAAAGGAAAGCAAGTTTAGTAAGGTAAGGCCCTGAGAACCTTGGTTGGATGCACAAAATGATCATAAGTCATAAAATATTGCTGACTGGCTCTTGCAGGAAGCTGTAACTAAACTTATCAGGATTTTGAGATGAAACCTGTTAGGTGGTTAAGAGTCCACATGGTAGGACTCTTCTATGTAAACATGCTGTTTTAACCACTAAACCATATCTTCTTTAAATATTTTGAAAGATTCAATTTCATTCCATATTTTTAGTGTGCGAGTGAGCTACTCGTCCAATCCTTTTCATTTCTATTTTTAAAGACAAAAACGGAGACTGATAATTATAGAACTGACTAGATTCACAGCATTCGGGTCATTAAGCAAAATAGTGGTCAGTGTATACAGAACGTGTGGTATGTCCTACTGACTGCTATGCTTTGATTCGTAGTTCATTAGCAAGGCCGCTGTGAAATAAAAAGCGCATGTGTGTTAACACTCAGATGGGACGAGGGGTTCAGTGAGGATCCTCAAAAGCCTTTCATGGGGAATGCCACACCTAAAGAATAAAGGGAGGGAATGGGGAATTAGTGTCAGGAGGGTCTGTTTCTAAGAAACAACACACACCACAATCCCTTCTGTTTCGATAGCCGTTGTAGGGCAGTCCAGGTCTAGGCCGGGGTTATACTTGCTAATAGATGTACATTTGCATATGCAAGCTTACTAGCTCACGTTTTCCCTGTTGTGTTGCTGCATTGTTTGGCCACATCCAGTTACTGTGTGATATTACATGATGCTTCTACATGAATAGTTCAAGAAATAATGTATTTGTCACAGCTGGATGAAACTGCTGTTCACTAGCGCTATAAAGACAGTTAGTTCTTTTCAATACCTGCCCAAAATGTTCTCCTGCAATAGATACTATATGGCATCACATTACAAGCACCTATTACCAGCTAATATTCAGAGTTACTGCAGTGTGCACAATGGGCAGCAGCTTGGTCGTACTATTAGGTCGTCACAGACATCATCACAGACTTGCTGTCTGCATGGTGTGATGCGCGCTGGACGTGCCCTTAAAGAGAACACAACAATGGCTGCTCCCACACATATTCAAGTGGCTTCAAACCTGGAGAATAAGGAGCTACAGGGTAGTACCGATGTTGGACGTTTCTATCTTTCATTGTCCTGCTAGAAGATCTCATCTACCCCAGGGAAGATAATCAGCTTGTATGTGTGTGCAGCTGTCAACAGTGTATTTGTGTCTGTGATCTTGTTTCTGGCCTCCAACTGCTAATGTCACATTAAGGGCTTGAACCTGCAAGGTCCGTGTCAATACTTACACAGTTATGCTATCTAACTGCAACATAAACTGCTATGCTGCAGACGGCACACTTTGTTTTGGTTTGTTCTGGCAGCCCTATAAAGGAAATACTATAAAGTGTATAAATCAAGTTATGCTTCAAAGGTAGTCTTACGCCACTTGCATAGCATGCTATTATTGTTACGCACACCTTAATATCAACCTGCAGCAAGTATAACCACGGTATATAAGCCCCCAGACTTGGTTATATGATACATCTGACTACATGCCGATTAATTACTTTTTGCAATGTGCAAAATTCCCAATCAAACTGCCCTTCAATGGCTGTCTTGAGCTTGACTTAAACACATAACCCCACTGCATTGCGAGCTGTTTGACCCCCCCCCCCCACTGTCCCCCTCACCATCCTCGTGGTACCTCTCCTAATGCTCCCTCTGCAAAAAAAAGAAGGAGCATCCAGGGAGGGTTTGCAGCAGTTTGGGGCTCAGTGCTTTTTCTCCCTCATTATGGTACATACAGTTTCGACACATCACAGTCATTTAAACAAACAAAATCAAACAAACCAAACCAATAAAAAACTCAAAACAAAGAAGAAAAGCGCACAAGTCACAGTACAGACAAAAAGTAAAACAGATTGGGGAGCAAAAAGCTCCTGGGAGAGGAGGCCGTGGTCTGATCAGTCCACTAAAACGAGCGTTTGGAAAGGAAGGGTAGGGGGTGTAGGGTGTTGGGAAAGGGTTACAAAAGAATGTGTCTGCTTTAAAAGGGAGGTCGGCCAGCTGGCTCTGCTCGCTGCACAGTGATGGGAAAGTGACAGGTCTGAAAGCCCAGGTAGAGGGGCAGCTCTTCGGCCTTTGTGGATGCTGTATAGGTGTACACAAGAGAGAAGACATAGGTGAACTCTTCCACTCTCCTTTCTAATTAACAATCCTTTTCTCTTACTAAAGCGAGATGAGCAAACATAATTATTAAAACCAGCCATGCCAGGAAGCACACTGAAGTCAGCCTAAGCCTGGTTTATGCTGAACAAACCTATAAAGAATTAATGTTTCATCAGAAGTCGAGAGCTTAACTTTAAATAAAAAAGCGGAGTAGTGAAAGACCTTATCACACATTGTGCTGCAGCTTTCTGCGATTCGTTTCATCTCCGTAATGCAGGTAACCTAAATAAACCCAATACGGTCAAGAAATGCTGACTACTCTAGAAAAAAGCCCACTGCATATCACTTATAATAAAACTACTTATCCTTATAGATTTATACATCTTCAACATCGCAAATCACAACACAGCCTTACCACCTCACATCGAAGTATCGACTGTAGTAAAGCCATCCAAAAACTACACCCTGTAAGTTCAATAGTTGCGTATATTTACACATTTTCTTTTCAAATGTCATGTTGCATTGATTTTATAACTGTACAGATCCCTTACAGTGTAACTCACAATATTTCATACAGTATAAGACAGGAATAAAAAGGGTGCTGAAGGCTCTGGACTGACCCATACCCAAATGTAACACATGAACATATATAAACTGTTCATATAAATATGTAATCTAATATGATTATTTTGTTATATTGACACAAGACATTGTGGTATGTTTATAAGAATTTATATCTATATATATCCAGAGGATTTGCATATGTAATAATAATACTTTAAGTTACAGGTAACGCATGGAAAAACCATGACTGATATCGAGGCATAGATGCCATGTATTACATTTCCATGTGAAGGACTCTTTCCCCCCTGAACGCCTACTTAGAACAACCCATATATATCTTACCCATGGAACGGATCTGCATAAAAGAAAAAAAAGTTATTATAACTTTCATTATAGTTGGGCCCGATTTTACACCACGCCATGAAGATGTAGGCAATTTTGAAAGAGGTTTCACCAGAACCTGTTCTAATGGTCATCAAATCCAGGTTTTATAGAAAGACTCAAGGTTGTAGGTGTCCAAACTTATCATGACAAGGAAAAGAGTTTCTAAAATCCCTTCCATTTTGTGTTAGCAACACATGCGCAAATGAACAGTTTATAGATTAACACAGGAGTTAACAAATGATGATCGCTTTTAACAGGGTGAGTAGGGTAGCTTCTGTGAGTCTAACATTGCTTTAATGTATACATTAATATGAAATGATGCTAATTCTGTCCTGAACTCAGAAAAACCTTTATGAAGTTTAACATCTATTTGGATGACGACGAGGTTATTATTATTATTTCAATGGAAGGATAAACCAGGCTTAATGCAGGACTACCACACTGAGCTTGGGACACATGATCAGCAAGCCTGATCTAGTCTCAATAAAGTTTGGTTATTAGACTAAAGCTTAAGTCTGTTTTGGCTAATAGAATTTGACATGGGGCTGGAGTCCTGAATACATTTTGTGTCATTGCTTTTTTTTTGTCAATTTAACGCTGCGGCTTTAGGAGCAGTCGGTGATTAAGGTGCAACCTTCTATTGCTACTTACTAATAATCAGCTTTTCTCAAGTGCCCTGATGAAGTTGAAGCACTGTGTGGAGAGGGGAGAGGGCATTTTAGCGTGAGAATGAGAAAAAGTATGTGCATGAGAGAGAGAGAGAGAGACACTCTTTCATATCAAGCAGATTTTTTATGAATAGATTTTAGTAAGTAATAGACTTTTTAAAATAAAGCTGCATTATTCTATTTGTTGCATTTTAGTAGTAGTAACTCGTGAGGGATGGTGGTCCTTTAAAAGGAGTGTCGAAGGAGCAGGGTTGGCGCTGCACTCCACTGCCCGAGGGGATGTTGGTGGGGTGGCATGGCAGGGCACTCATAGGTGTGCTTACCTAACACACCACTGGAGTCGATGGGGTACTCAAGTATGGACGTAGCTGGCGCTAGTGTGTATGGATATTCGTATGGCGTGGCGTAAATCAGGCCGGCCGACTCCGGGCCGGGTGGCACCAAGGTAGCTGCAGCAGCGTGGGCGTGGGCTGAGCCGTTTGGCACGACGGTCTGGATCTGGCGTATGAGGGGCATGATGGTGGGGCCAGCAGGTGCCGGGGTGCGAAGGGCCGCCGGGGGTAGCACGGGTGCCGGGCCGCTGATGATTCTGGGTGCCTGAGCACTCGCTGCAAGAGAGAAGGCAAGGGTAGCTGCAGTGAATGAAGGGAATGTAGAGGGTGAGGAAAATAGGGGTGATGTAGGGGGAGGGTAAAAAAATAAGGAAAAGAGGAAAGACAAAACTAGTTAGTACCCACCATGAGCTGTACATGACACATAAAGTAGCCAGACCATGGTTAGTCGGGGACGGAGAAGTAGTTTCTAATATTTAGGTTGTATTCACAATCTGTAAGCGTGGGAGCATTCGCAAAAGCAATAAAGCATAAAGGCAAATAGCAGTGCTCAGTAAGTAAAAAAAACTCAACCTTCTGACTGTTGCAAGCTTTTACAGGCTTACAGCTCAATGCAATTTAGAAACAAACTAGCAAGCTGTTTTGTGAGTGCTCTTATCTCGGAATCAGGGTTACCTAAGAGTGCAGCACTAAGCATTAGTACAAGCACAGATCACACAAGGCTTTTAGGAAACCAGAACGGTCAGTACATATAAATCCAGGGTAGAAAAATGTGCTGGCACTTACGTGATTTGATGTTGGCATCCCTGTAGGTACCGTTCAGAATAGCCAGCTCCATCAGCTGCATCTTTTTCAGACTATCCTCTCCTTCAGCCTGGCAAAAACACAAACAAGACACAGTCATCTACTGCCACACAGACCTAAGCGACTGATACCAGGCTGTAAAGTGCATTTTCGGACTAGGTACTAGTCTTAACTCGATTCGAATTCAAAATTGGCAAGGAGGATGAAACGCTAAACGATCTGATTGTCGTTTATGGTTTTGGGTGGGTTTAGAAATGGCAGTTGACTGGAAATCACCACTGCAATCTGGCAACCATGGCCTCTGCTGCCATGTTCTTCTTACGGTTAATCGCTTGTATTTCAGAATTTCATTCGAACACAATTTTGTTGAAATGTAGCCAAACAAAAGACCAAATTGAACAAATGAAAGCAAAACGTTTTGTTTTGTCCTATTTGAGGCTGTACCAGTATGGGAAAAGAATTTGTTTTCATTATTTTCTCCTCACTGCCAGCGTGTGTTCCCATTTGATGTCTCCTCGGCCCAAAGCAGCAATTAACTCAGCAAGTTTAATGCTATCAGACTTCAATCCATCCTCATATTTGATTTGTTTGAGGTGTCATGGGATGAAATAGAGAAGGAGAGATGCATTTCGTGGCTTGTCAGAGTAAGCCACAGAAATCTTCCAAGGTCCCGGAACACACCCCTGCTCGGTCCGTGACTAAATATCAATACTTTATTAAGTCAAGAGGCTGGTGATAAATCGTGTGGTAGAAAGGAAGAGCTGTTATAAATCACTCTCCGTCTTTATGTAATCAGCCTAATGGCTGCTGTCCTTGAAAAGCCTTCAGGACCTCTGTGCTGTGCTTCACTGTTACAGTGGGACTGATGCTTCTGTGACCAATCAATGCCATCAGAACTTAGAGCATCTCTTTCGACGTGAACCTGTAATTTCTCACTGCATATGCCGGCGCCCTGATGTTTACGATGTTTTGTTACAATCCAACATTTAAAAGCGTTCGTTGTTCGATATCAACCAGCTCAAATCTACAACGACAACCTTTCTCACTAATCGTCTTCCTTTTTTATTATTGTCTCATTGTCTTTTCCTTTTGCATTATATGGCTAAATGTGTTTAAATTACCTTGTGCTTTTATATGTCATACGTACTTAAACAGGTTTAGAGTACAAATATTTCTTCATATATTTCAGCTTGTTTGAAAGCTTAGGTCAGAGTGCAGGGTCTGCCATTGTATAGCGCTCCTGGAGCAGAGAGGGTTAAGCTTACTCGAGACCTACCGACCGACCGACCGACCGACCGAACTAACTAACTAAAAAAAAAACTCAGCTGAGAATTCAGCTAAATTGTATAGTGTATAGCTTTTTTGACACGCTTTATGTATGTATTTCTCTCACTCTACACACACACACACACACACACACACACACACACACACACACACACACACACACACACACACACACACACA
>JAOTRQ010000027.1:1315723-1328683 GCA_028565875.1 Hoplisoma paleatum
GGCTCCAAAATGCGATTAATTGCGATAAAAATTTTAACGCGTTAAAATCTTTGTAATTAATTAATCGAAATTAACGCGTTAAAGTCCCGGCCCTAATTGTATTATACTATGTGTATACTGTATGCATATTTTACATACAATTCATTGTCCATCCACCCACCCGTCTGCTCATCTATCCATCTATTTTCTCACTGCTTAATCATATTTAGGGTCACATTGGGACACACTGGACAAATACTCTAAAAACCTGAACAGGTCATCAGTCACCACTCAGACCAAGGTACACACACAAACACACACAGGACATTTTCAGTATCTCAAATTGAGATGACCGTATGCCTTCGGACAGCTGGAGGAAACACTGGCATAACATGCAAACTCTACACAGACCCCCTGGCTTGCCTAAGTCAGAAGTCGACGTCATGACTTAGCTAACCACTGTCCTACAATAGAATATATATTTTACAATTATTTTTAAAATATAATTTGTAAATAAATTGTTGTATATTTACAGGAAATAGGGTGAACTCTTAAGTCGTATTGTTCAAAATCAAAAAGAAGCTTTTTACTATGTTAGATAAAATGTTGTTAGTAAACAAGATTTGTAGAGATTCATGCTTCAGTCTGGTCCTTTGATATTACAAAGGAAACTAGAATGGAACATCATAACACAACCACACACAAACGCACACACCAAACTTATTGGATTTTACCATTTCAAACACCCCACAGGGGATATCACATAATCAATTCCCACAGTGTTTGCAAACTCCTGCACTATCGCGCTACTCTTCTGTCAGGGATGCCACTGATTCTTTTTCTCCATCATCCTCTGCTTGCTGTTGTCAGTTTGCACTTCTCAAAGTCATATAAAAAGAAACCCCAGCTGAAAACACTAAATCCGAGCCTTATATACGACCAATGTTGTAAGCGGGGAGACCAGCAGTGAACTATAATTGACACACTCTGCCTTCTACAACGATGCAGTAATGCTGAGCTTTGCAAAAACCAGTGATTTAGCTTTACTTTAGTAATGGCACTGCAATGAAACCACATCTACTAAGATAGATAGTAGGTTTATATGTGGAAACACCCTAGCCATAAAGGCTGATTCAACCCTCTTTAACAGCTGAGAAAGAGTGGGGTTTCGATTGCCTTCAGCACTTTTGTTAACAGAAAAGGTGCTCCAGTGGCACGGTGGTCAATCAGGCCGGTCTGCTAAGATGAGATCCGGGGTTTTAACGTCAGCTGAGCTATCAACTATGTGGGTATCTACACAAACAAACGACAACAGAAGCTGTTAAAAGGTGAACTTATCAGAAATCTCACAGTGCTGGTCCCAAGCCCAGAGACAAAAGTAGAGGATGGGATATTTATGCAGAAGTGACATCAGACCGCAAAAGAAGTGTACAATATAAATCCTTTAATGTGTACAGTTACTTAATAGAAGCCTGCTCTATTGTCACCACTGCATTTATCTTACAACAACATGTAATGTGTAATCGTGCTTTATTCTTCCTTAAGAGCCACATCCACTGACTAGGCATAAAATTATGAGCACTGACAGGTGAAAGAAATAACACTGATTATCTCTTTATCACGGCAACTGTCAGTGGGAGGAAAAAATTAGGCAGTAAGTAAACATTTTTTGCTCAAACCATGTTAGAAGCAGGAAAAATTGGCAAATTGCGATGGCTAGATGACTGGGTGAAAGGAAAAGGAATCGTGGTTATCCGGTCAAGGCTCACAGTTAGTTGAATGGAGACCAACACAATATTAGAAATATTGTCATAATGAGATGCCTGATATGTGTATACTTACTGTAGGGTCTAAAAACATTTGTGATGGAACAGGACCGGCCTTGACCATGACCAGAAAAGCACAGTTATTAAAATTAAATGGAAATACTAAATGGGCCAACTCTTCCCTAAGTGGGTCTTGTCTATATGCAAGACCGACAGCTCGTACGAGTGAATGGACTCAATGGACAAGTGACCAGCCCAGGTTTTTTCCTGCCTTGCGCATTTCTGACCCAGATTATAAATAACATCTTATGGACATCCCCATACTTCAACAGTACCTAATGTCTATATTATATGTAAACGCTCTTATAAAGAAATATGCAATTAAAGTCTACTTCAAATTCAAACACCTTCACTATATCTATTACATATTGCTTCAATACCTTTTAATTTTTATTTGTGTCTTGTTACATGAGGATTATGTACACTGTAAGAGTCCTAAGCTATATTTCAAAGTCATTTCGAACATTAAGACAAAAAAATGTATAAAGCTCAAAACACTTCTCTTTCAGTGTATAGCCATTTCTATGACAAACCAGTCTGAGAGCAAAACATTTCTCATTAATCTCTAGCGTTCACGACTCAAAAAGAACAAAACCTTTTACAGAACAAAGGAAAACTGCTGTACTCTTTATTTTTATTTTTTTATTTATCCACAGGATACCCTTTCTGATTCAACCAAAAACCAGCACAAAAAACCTAACCCGTCCTTCTGAAAAACAATGACCTACAGTATAATAGTTCTGCTGGCATTCTAAATCACTTCACTTCAATGCATTGATTAATGTATACTAACGACTAGGTACCTGCAATTCAGTGTCTGCATGTTTTTGGACTGCGGAAAAAAAAGATCTCAGAGGGAACCCCCGAAGACACTCCACAAAAAAAAGCCATAATGCAAACCCTAGTCCATCTTTCTACCCACAGATCCACGGTGCTGCCAACTGCAAAACTCTAGTTAATTGCTATTTATTTCACTGACTTCTTTTTGAGTGAACACTACTTAGAAGCAGAATATAAAGTATTATATGTGCTGAAGTACTGGGGATACTGTCTGATTTTAGTCTTTTTATTGGTGCACCAATTGTTCCACTGTATGACATTTTTTATCAGATTTTATTTCCCCTGAAGGTAAGTGTCCTGATGCTCCATAAAACATTTATAGTCCGTCTATGGGAAGAAAGAACTCTGCTTGGACAAGTGATATATAAACCCCATTAACTACTGCATAAAGTCCACGGTGAAGAAAAGGATGAAAGGTATTCAGAAAGAACCAGAAAGAAGCCCCCTGAAGAACTGCTCCAAATTCCCAGCAGTAAAGCACTGTGGGACTGCCAACAAATCTCAAGACAGATTTCAGCCTAATCTGGGCTTTAAAATGGTTAACTTCACAATAAACCATTTTATGCAGTATTTTGCCTAAAGTCAATGCACTGTCACAAGACATCAATAACCACACTCACACTAGAGAGACTTACAAACATTTTAAAAAGTCAAATATATAAGTTATTTTACTTTTAGTCTGCAACTTCATCTAGAAGATACTGAATAGACATTTTCTGTAGTGCTAAAAATGAGGTAGATACTGAATAGATAAAAATGTTAATTTTTCAGTTGAAATAAAATCATCGCTGCTTTGTAAAAGTCTCTTTAAGAGATTTTCTGCTCACCCTAGTGACAACTAACACTTAGTGTTTTAAAATAATAAATTTATTTTCATTTCCATCTACTTCATCCAAGTTCGGGTTGTGACAGGTCTGGTTCGAACTAGAACACAGTGAACAGCAGGTGTATTGCAGGACTTCGGTCATTCTCCTTTAGATATAGCCATTCTTTTTTATAATTATTGACTTTTCTTAAAAATATCTAAAGTATCAATAGCTCCCTGGACACCAACCTGTACTACCTTTTACCTTGGTTTGCTGAGTTTCATTTTTCTAGTCGCTTTGCCCTTGCCCTGCTCTTATTCAAAACTGCTTTTCTTAATTGCTGCTATAAAAGTAATGCACTACTTTTATTTACACCAAAATTATTTAAGACCTTTTGGGTCAAATTAAACACAGTCATTCAAACTCCCGTGTTGTGGGACTAATGCCATGGACTAATAACGAGGATTAAAGATGACCTGTTAATGTTATTATCTTTACTGAACAACTGTTCTATTAATAATTGCAGAAGAATTTAGTCAGTTATTACACCTTTTTGTACATATATGAATAGATTTTTGCTAACATAAAATATCAGGATACAGTTGTATGATTTGATTTCGTTTTTGTTATTATTATTTAGGTTTATAAACTGTGTTATTACGATGATTCGGTCCAGCACCTCAATTAACCAATTGACTCAAGCGATCACTCCCTAGTCCATTTAATAATGAAAGTATAATAGATTTTAACAAATGAATGGTTTTTGGTATGCCTACATATGTGCTTGAGTACATACTCTACAGTGCACAACAAGTATTGCCAGCACACACTTGAGATGATTATAAAGAGGAGCATGATTACAAGACAGGACGGGACGTGGATCATCATGTCCATGGACTGGTTTCAAACGGACAACGAGGGCATAGCAATGTCCATCAATTTGTGATGGAATACTGGTGAATAACAGCTTGTCATGTCCAGTGATGAAATACATGCACCATTACCCACTCATTCATCTTTACTCACTCGTTCATCACTAATCTCATGTCATGATTTACTCTACACAGAATCCAATAACACTACCAAAGTCATCCCAAACCTAAAATACAGTACTTTTAAAACGATGTCAAATAAATGATCAATTATTTAATTTTGAAACTTTCAAGGCTGAAGTTTAACAGTTTGGTGATCAACATACCAGGCATTCTAGACTTTTGTATTTAGTGTGTGTATTTATTTACTTTTATTTTAGACGTGTTAGTTCACCTGTTGATGAACTATTAGCCTCTCTGTCTTAAACGATTAGTATGTCTTGCCTTTAGGATCTCACAGGATGCACAAACCTGCCATAAAAGTGCATTTAAAAAAGAAATACGTGTCTTTATTTTCTGATCGATTTGTTTTCCATCATACCTTCATCCAGGAGGCGTTCGAGGTGGTTGAAGATGCCGCAGAAGTTGGGCAGGCTGCTCATCAGCTTCTTGTCGTTCATGAGCTGCATGAGATAGTCTGGGCTCGGCTTCGGCTTCTCCTTCGTTTCCATTTCCCCCACCATATTCCAAGCAGTCAGAAACTGAGGCCCCGGCAAGAAAATAAATAAGAAACAAACAAATAGTGTGTTGAGGAACAAGTGTCGCAGAAACGGAGACGCCGGTCGTCTCCTGCGGCAGCTCAGCCGGTCCTGCTCGGGAGAAGAAGCCGCTGCTCTCCGGTGCACAAAAAAGGTGGGAAAAGTACAACAACAATTGGAGAGGTAGGTCGTTCTGCCGTCAGTTTCGCGCGATAAATTCCACAAGTTAGTCAAAAAACGAAATGAAACCGGTTCCGACCGGTCCGCTCCGGTCGCACCCGCGCTGCTGAGATTCGAACGATTTCAGTCGTGGGTTTTCCTGCACTTCCTTTCAGCGCGACAGTGATGGGGCGCGTGACGGAGCTGTGTCCTCTCCGAGTCCCCGCGGTTCCGGGCCGGTAGTCTCAGGAGTGTGTGTGTGAGAGAGAGAGAGTCAGAGAGAGAGTGAGAGAGAGAGAGATGATGATGAAGATGATGATGATGGGAGTTGTAGGTGCGAGTCTCGGTATGAGTTTGGTGGCAGTAACGGAGCTGTTCAGTAGGAGTGCTGCGTGCTCCTCAGTCTGTCAGCGCTCTGCTCCCGCTGCTCCGCTTTGCACTGCCCAGCTCCGTCACGTGACTACGCGCGCGCTCACATATCTACTAGCCTGCGCGAGCGCCCTATACTTTTCAACACGTCATGATATGCGGTATTTACTGTAATAAAATTGTTGTTTTGGTAACGCGTGTTTCTCCTCAACAGACGTGTTTGTTTTTATTTATTTGCTTAGTTATTTTTGTAACATTGTTGCAAAAAAGTATAAACGTGATTTTCAATTTAGATTTAATACTTGACAGGGTCTATAAACGCATTTGCTATTCGTTTATAAGCCTTTAAATGCTTATAAGCATTTCATTTGGAACCCCACATACCACCACCTCAGTACCAGATGTGTTAAAAACAAGTGTAGTAAAATCTGACAAACAATACTTTGTGGGGACTGGTTGGTAGTCTGGTTGGTTTTTAACAGAACGAGATACTTTAATTCAAAAATCTAAAGCTGTGAAAATAGTTACTTTTGGTCACTAAGGTTAGGGTTAGGTATAGTATAAATTAACTACAGGACGGTCCCAACAAGTAAAGTGAATCACGGGTGTGTGTGTGACCTTCCCGCCATCGTTAGCATTAGCATCATTAGCACTGATATTCTTAAATTATCTCCCACAGGTCATTAATACAACCAGTACTCTTACCACATCCCTCCACTTTATGTTCAACTTTTTTATCTTGATAGGTTACAGATGTTTTACTTTTAGGATTCTTTTCACTCCAGTTCACTTTGTCTGTGCCACTGTTATATTGTTTATTTTATTTTTATATACTGTATTCCTTATACTCCACACCTGCACAAAGAATACTTGTACATCTAGTATGAAATTAATCATTTGATTCTGATTGTTTTAACCGTACAAGGGTAGCAAAGTCAAAAATGTTGTCATTAATTTTCACTATTAACTAAAATGTGGTGTAAAAGTGTGGCAGATTAATTTATCAGTTTGAAAGTAAAATTCGACACTGCTTTTACAGTAAACAACTGAACAAGTTTACTTTTTTGTAACAGACTTACAAATGTGTGTAAAATGTGTGATGGCAGCTCTAGCATTGGTGCCGGGAAAACAGTTAAAACCTGAAAAAGCCCAAACCAAAAACATACAATTCAGATATTTACCTTTTTTATTTTACTAAAAGACTAAAAGACGCATCTTCTACTTTATCATTATAATATAAAAATGGTGTTAATTATACAGTGTGTGTGTGTGTGTGTGTGTGTGTTTAAACCAGCAATAATAAAACACTTCATCACGGCATATTACAGCACTGATTTAGCCTTGTTTTTACCGTTCTTGACATGAACCACCCTATTTATTTGGGCTTTGGACTGGTACTAAAATGCTTGGTTGTTTATCATAACCAGCATAAATCTATTCAGCTCTTGATTGGACCCCCATATGCATCAATGAGTCACCAATTCACCACTTTTGATAGATCCTGACCAGTGCAAATCAGCAACACCCCACACGAGCTGCAGTTTATTTGACGCTAATACATCAATTTAATTTTTTTTTTTTACACAAACACACACACACCTTCTTAACCTAAGAATTTATGGTGCATTGACTTTTTTACTATAAACAATCTTTTAGTTAACAAAACTTTGTGTATCCACTAGGCACATAGTCATATACTTATCTCCACACATACTTTTGTTTTAAAATGTATATTTTTTCTTCTTTTAGTTTTCAGAATACAATAACACTATCTAAGACACATAACTTATATTTCGTTCGTGCAATCTGTTAACGCAAACTTAAATAAGTGTAACTTTAGTATGATGCAAACTAGTTTGTCCAGCCAGATTTAAAAAGTGATCCAATCTTTTATTTGAATGCAGTTTTCAAACACTGCCTGAATTTTAATCACAAAAACTTCATGCAGACAGACAGCATTTGTATCCGCTTGGCAAACTTCATGGGAATGTCTAGCATACTGTGAGATTGTGAGAAAAGGACAAAGTGTGATAGAATAAATGCCAGGGAACATCAGAATGAATCATGGTGAAAATGAGGCATTTATCTCAATGGGGAACCTCCTTAGAGAAGTGCTAAAGACCATGCATACAGGCTAACTAACTAAAACACTGTGAACACGGCCTGCCAGACACCCTTCTTCAGGTTTCACAACTGTGTATGGTACAACAAGCCAATTAAATAATATGTGGGTATGTGTCAAGTTGGTTAAAGAATTACAATTATAATTAAAATTTATATTAGTATGCCATAAATTTAAATATGTAAATATGTGTTTTCAAAACAGTCTATTTGGTATTTTTATTTATTTAGATTTTCAGCATTTGTAGCATTGGACGCCTATATCCAAAGTGACTTACAATTACTGTGGAACATTTTCAGAGCAACTGAGGGTTAAAGGCTTTTCTCAGAGGTCTAACAGTGGCAACAGTGGTAGTGGGCCTTGAACTGGCAACCTTCTGATCTCTAGCCAAGTACCTTAACCACTAAGCCTCACTTCGGTCTTGCACTTCAATGCCCTGAGTGATGCATGCTGTATTTTGATGTAAATAATTAACCAAAAGTTTTGGACTTTGGGAGGAAACACTGACATGGTGAGACACCTGAAAAGCCCCACCAGGGGACTTTTTACTGCAATGAACCTTTGTATAAAACATTTATTTATTTGTGTGTAACACATCAAATTATATAAAATATAAAACCAGTTAATCACCTCATCGCATATTTTGTCAAGTAGAGTCTAGCCTTACCACTCCATTACACATTTTACTTTGTGTTTTTAGTTTCTGAAATGATTCTGAGATGAAATATTTTGTTCAAGGTGCATGTCATGCTTGACAGTTTCTCAATTACTAGAATATTAATTATTAGTGTAGGATAATGATCATTTTAACGCCATATCAGGTACACCTTTCATGCTCACATATCTATTTTAATTCTGTGTTGCAGTTTCAAGTCTGACGTCTTATAATTTGTTTACATGAGACATTTTATTAAATCGAACGTTTTCAAGCACTATGCCAGAATGGTAATGTGGGCACAGCTTCAGGGTCATTCCAGGGCTAAGCATCAACTGTTTTATTTCCATCCCATAACAAGCAAGTAGATGAAACTCTAAATTGCCTCCAGGTAGATGAGTTTGTGGGGAGCTTATTTGTTCCGCTGATCAATTACTTAATATGAATGAATAAATGTATTAACTCATGTCTAATCAAGGGGGCATAGTGAAAATGTAAATTACAATATTTTGACAAAAATGTAAATTATCCAAACAAACTGCACTTGTATGGATATTAACTCAGATACTCTTTCCACCACTGTGCAGTGCAAAACACAAATTTACACACACAAGCACACATGCCTAGCATGGTGGGCAGCTCTAGCCATTGTGCTCAAGAACACTTCAGTCATGAGCTGTTTGTCTTTCGAATTGAACCAGCAACCGTCAGATCACAAACTTAGTCCTCTAACCACCGAGCCATGGCTGCATTATAAGCAGGTAGTGTACTCATGATTATGTCGATTTGTCTCAGAATATTGTTTTTTTTATGTCAACCAAGTGTATGCAAACATTATAAATATAGAGCACATTTTATGATTTAATGATTATTTTAAGAAATAAACATTGTCTTAGCAAAAAAAAATCACGCTATTATTATTAACAGTAATACCTTATGCTAATTTCAGCTGATGCTTGCACCGAAAACACATATTGATTGATATAAATCTCTAAATCGCATCATTAGGATAGTTTAGTATAGATTCTTTAATTGGCTTAATGTTTTGTTCCTTCTTTTGTAATGCAAAGTGGTTCCCATGCCCAATGCACCCTGGCTTTTAGAAAATAGCTGCTAGTACGATCATTCCAGTCTCTGTTTGATTTCACATATTGGTCCATCAGTAGCTTTCACGTGATTGAAAATAAGGAAAGAAAGCGGTGGCAGAGTGTTTAGAAAGTACTGAAAAACAAAGCGGGTGGGAATGTGTGAAAGGGTCTGTGGGGTTAGGGGGAAGGAGGCCAGCCTCTGACGGCACGGAAACAAATCACCGTTCAGAACAGGAAGGGATTGTCTAGGTCCTGCACAGTACCTTTTCATCCTTTTGTAGTCTCGGCGCTTTCTCATGCAGATCTCCTTGGATGAGGAGGCCTGTGTCAGGGTGCCTCTCTCTCTCTCTCTCTCTCTCTCTCTCTCTCTCTCTCTCTCTCTCTGGTGTTATTTACCTAGAACTATTCCTAAGCTAGGCACCCCCCTCCTTGTCCTGCCACCTCCAGTCCAGTGCTTAGCACTCAGTCACTTACCCGGTGATGGAAGCCTTGTGTGAAAGAACCAGGGAATTGTGTTAATGAATGCATTCCTGTACACATGCACCCTGAATCCAGGCAAAGAGCAAGTCTGTCTTCGTCTGGCTCAAGTGGGTACTGAGAGGTCTAACACTTTCATGTTCTGTCAACTTCCCTTACAGTCTTGCACATATATCTACCTCTATATGTTCCCAACTTCCTTTCTGCTACATTACCATTCTCTCTGTCCCAATGCCTTACCACAGCACCCTCTATAAAGCCCTTGCTATTCACTATTGTTGACTTCATCTGAGCCGGGATGTAGTGTCAAACCAAAAATAAAAACATCTTTTAAAGTAAATGCTTAAAGAAAATCACTTACAATGGCGTGGTCCATGTCTATTCATTAACAGTATGGCATTGGTATAAATATACTGGCAGCAGTACAAAAACAAGTTATCTGCCAGTGTGGTTCATTCTGGTCTGTATATCCGGCATACAGATGCCCCTGACACGACCTTTTACACTTGATCTGACTGGCACGGACAGCACATGTAAATGTGTGCCTCCAAATGGCTGGGAATTGCACCCAGCACTGGGCAAGCACCACCTAAGTACTCTAATCAAACATTATATTTCTATATAGTTGGCAAACGTTTGAATCTGAACATGATTACAATAAATATGGTTGTAATAGGTGGACGTCTCACACAAAAGCATCATGCATGTATAATACACAATATAATACATGTCTGGGCACATTAGTATTGTAGTATACATAGTTAATGTAGTATGTGGCTTTAGTGTGTGCTTACTCTCTCTTTCTCTCTTGTTTTCTCTGTCTTTCTGTCTCTTGTTGTGTGTGTTCGTAGTAACAGAAGGTATTACCATACGCGACTGTAGCCAAGAGATGCAGGTAGTGCTAGTTTATCATACTGAATCTTTGTATCATTTTTATGCGATTGATTACATTAGCAAAAAAAAACCTTTAAAAAAGCAGATATAATTTTAAGTGGTTTTCTATGAGGCTCATTACCAGCACAAATGTTTTATTGAATGAGTTTAATTGGATTTAATCCAGTTTCACAACATTAGTTCGAACATATTTTTATCCAAGAATTTACTTATATTCAAATCAATGCCTATTTTGCCTATTTTGAACAGTATTCCAGTCCATTTATTGTCCAGCTAGTAGTTACAGTAACAGACTTACCAACTTGTATGTGAAAAAGGTTTGGTAACAACACACTGATGGCAAAAAAACAAGCAGAAAACGATCACATACAAAAAACGGGCATATATAATGGCAAAAAAATCATGTCAAAGCTGATGGAAAAAACAGGCTTTTAAATTTACTTATGTCCGACCGTTCATATTCACATTTGAATATGCATTCTATCAGATCTCTAATCCATACAAAATATGGACTAGTTTCTCATATTTAGCCCATTTATTTTAATGTGTAATGGTGTGTTCCCCTGATGCTTTGGTGTCTAGAGTGTTTTTAGCCAGCCTTGGAAACCTTCACAGTGACAAGGATCACAAAAAACTGTTTATGAACTGAATGGATGGATGATGACCATCATTTTTTACTGCTGTGGTCTTTGTGTTGGGTCTTAGCTGGGTGCTGATTTGATGTGGTGCAGAGATTAAAGGAGGAACTCGTGTTAGTTTCAGCATCAGAGGATTGGAATGTGGGTTATTTAATGCAAAAGTCAATCCCTCTCTGTCAAACATGAGCCCCCCCAACACCACCAACATGGACCGGCTGGCTAAATAAACAGAAAGTAATTAACACAGTATTGAAATGGAAAGCTTCTACTTAAATGTTGTTGTCATGGCTAACAAATGTGATTAATTGTGAAACTACGAGGTTAGTGGAATAGCAAAGAACTATGAACAATTATTTATGATAATACATACCTGTATGATTTAGTGCAAGCCCAAATCAGAAAAAGTTGGGACTCCATTGAGTGCAATTGATCACAAACAGTTTGAACCCACAATATTTCATGTTTTTCTGCACAAATACATCCATTCCTGCATTTTTTGGCTTGTAAAGCAAGCACCTTGTAGAGCATCTTATTGTGTAAGACAAAACCCTTATGCTAACCATGTCCAGAAATGCTGTATACTTCACTGGGCTTTAAAGCATATAATCTGGAGTATCACCCATTGGAAACATGCATTGTCAATCAGCATTTTGACTCTTTTATTTTTTATTTTTGGAAATAATTGATAGTGTGTGCTGTGGACCAAAGACTGTCTATAACATACACGTCAAAACATAACTGGATCTGCTGAATTACCAGCTTGTTACACTTAGTTTATATATTTGATCTGCAGGTCCTTTAACTCTGTTGAAAAGCTGTTTTGTGACCAAGTCTATTGTAAAAAAAAGTTATACAAATAACATTAACTTGACTTGATGTGAAGAATGTCAGACTGAATGGTCAGCTGCCATACATTTTCACCTCACAGAATCTGGTCTTAGCACACCCCTGGTCTTGATGGGCATGTTAACAGGCACCTGTATCAACAATCAAAGTTTAAGGTAACTCAATAGTTTTAACTTTTACTGTACAGAAGAAATATACCCTGTTTCAACAATATTCTTCAGCACACATTGCTAAGTGGTCAGTAGTAAAAACATACTTATGGTCATACTTCTAAATATCCAATTCTGACAACCAGCAGCACCACAGAGCCTGAGTATTCGAGCCAAGCGCAGCTGTAGGGTGTTAACCATATTTAGAGGATCTAGTACTTGAGACCTTTGGTACTCTCTGTAATTCCTGTGATGCTGAGAACTTAAGTTAATGTCGCTAGATGCCACAGGAACTTTTGGATCAGCGAATTTCAGTTAATCACTATTTAATTGATCATTGTTCTGACAGTATGTTCTAAAGGCAAAGAGTAGAATTTAGAATTATTTTTGTCTATAAATTAGTGGTGGGACTCGATTAAAAATTTTAATCGAGTTAATTACAGGGTCTGTAATCGCAATTAATCATAATTAATCACAATTATTTTGCTACTAAAATGTTGAATGAATGCACGTATATTCTTAACAACAAACATGTTTATTGC
>JAOTRQ010000027.1:1342772-1359042 GCA_028565875.1 Hoplisoma paleatum
CCCGACCCGGGGATCGAACCCGGGACTTCTTGCTGTGAGGCGACCGTGCTGTAACCACTCAGCCACCGTGCCGCCGTTTATATGTATACACATATACCAGGCACCCCGGAGAGCGACACTTCTCCCGGCAGACCCAGCTGCTTTCCCTGGTCCGCGTGTGCCCGTGGCGTGACAATATATATACACACACACACACACACACACACACACACGTTGCTTTACAGAAGAGTGAAGAGAACAGGAAAATTGTGCCATGATTGTGAAACAACTGGTGCTTTTAAAATCAGCAGACTGAGGGGAAAAGGAAAATAAAACCGACGCAAGGACTGTAATAGAAATTAAAACTCAACTTACTCTAATCAAAAAGCTAATACCCTCCAGCATTTCTACTAGTCCATCTGTCAGTAATGAAAACCCTGGGAAGTTCCTTCAACTCGAAGAAACAAAGCGAAAAGAGAGTTTGAAACAAAGCTATTGAATAATCGGTTTATTACGCCTACAATGAGAACGCAGAACTATTTACATTTGTAATGTATCTTCTCACCTAATTAGCTGCAGTCCCTATTTAAAGGTGCGCAACCCAGCTGAAGGTGATTGCGTCTAAAAACGCTACACAAACGTTGTCTAAAACATCCAGCCAGGTTGGCTGTCCTCATTACAGCATGAACAACAGTTCTTCATAGAAAACTGAACATGCACATTTTAGTCACAATACAAGAACTTCAGTTTAAACAATAATATCGAGCACTGACCAGCACAAAACTTTAAACAAGCTATTGAAACAAAGAGAAACAGTATACGTCAGGGTCACCAACCTCTTTGAAACTGAGAGATACTTTTGGGGTACCAACTTCTGCGAAGGGCTAGCAGTTTGATACAAACTTGTGGTTTGGGACTCACTCAGGCATAGCCAGTCTTGTCTGTGTAGATGCTTGGATGAGTAAAAGCATTGCGGATATTTGAATCCTGATGTCAACATTGTTGGGCAAGTGTGAGACCAACTCGAGCACTTTTAATCAGATCAATAACTATATGTAACACATTCTGTTCAGCAAGGATTAAGTAGCCAAGCTGGAAAAAATATTATCACTTTGTTTCTATACACTACAATAGTATTGTATTGTTTACATTCACAAGTTCAATGTCAAATGAGAATATAAATCGGAATGAAGAAGACCCACTGCAGATGCGTTTCCCATATCTGACATGTTTAATGCTTTCGGAGTCTCTTTGGAGTGTGCATTTACAAAAGAAAGTACTGAATGCCATTCGCACAGCACGTTTCATTTTCTCATTATTCTCATACACAGATCACAGTGGCCATTTGGCTCTTTGTCTGGCCGGTTGCCCTTCCTGCTGAAGAAGGACATTAAAAATGAAATTTTGAGGCCTTCGTGCCCTTTATCAGTACGGATCGCCTGAGGCAAACGGGATGCAGCCCAGTGAAAAATGACGCATTCTTCTGACCGCTGAGAAGACACTAACTGCGCTTTTTTATATGAGTATTGATTGGCTGGTCCTGCTTTTTATGAGAAAGCGACTTTTCTCTTATCTCTTTCAGGCACTTATTAAAGTGGAAATTGAGTTATAATTCTGATAGATTTTTCTAGCATGTTTGGATGTGGGACCCCTCTTCCTCTTTTTCTACCCTCACAACATCCATACTTCTCTTTGTTATTGCATGTGTCTTCATCTCTGTGTGTTTTGCCTATATTAAACTTACCCATTAGCTAATTGAAATCCTTCCCTGCGGGCCAGATCCCCACCCACTTGATGTGATTGGTTATGTCACCTGATCAGAATGCAATTTTGATTAGAGCAAAAAAAGCAGAGCTCCAGACACTCCAGACACAAAAGAATATGGACACTTTCGAGGAATGTGAACATTAAGGATGACTTACATTTGTCGATAAAAAATTGCCAATTCGATTCACTGGATCATGACTATAGAGCTATTGAGCAAGACACAGAACCCCTAACTGCTCCCCGGGCACCATGGCTAGAGATGCCCACAATGCCGGGCATTTGTGCTCACTGTTGCCCCCTAGTGTGTGTTCATTAGTGTGTGTAGATGTGTGTTTCACTACATGGATTGAGGTAAATGTGGAGGAATAAAGTATGATGATAATTTATTCTAAATTCTAAAGACATTCTAAATCCTAAACATAGCTCTAGTGACCATGGGACTCTACATTTGCGTTTGTATTGCTGTTCGTTTTAAATCCATATTAATTGTATTGAAAGCGACACATTTATAACCAAAATATTTGGACTATAAACTATAAATATGCAAGAAAAACTAACAGCTCAGATACAACAGTGAGCAATATACAGTTTCTACCCTGGAAAAAAGTGTGTGTTTTTTTTATTGTGTTACTGTGGTAGCACCAGAGAGAGAGAGAGAGAGAGAGAGAGCACCTTTCATGCGGGTCTTTAAACATATTATTATTATTAAGTATTATTATTACCGTACTGGAACCATTTTCTTGTTATGTGTGCAGTTTACAATACACTTTACCCTGCCCGCGTCGTTACACAGCACTTAGTATCTTATACAAAGAGTCTCACAGTGGTAACAATTATTCTATACCAACAACCAGCCAGCAGAGGCCACAATTCCAGCAGCAATAATAAATACCTTCAGTCCACCCACACTTAAGACTTTTTACATGAGGTCAAAGTGCGCGACTCCATTCACTGCTCATCAACTTCTGAAACAGTAGATAGATTGGTGTTGGTTAGCCTGCGTTTCCACTAAAAGAGCCACGTCAACTCCTCTAGAATGGGTGTAACATGTTTGTTCCAACCCAGGTCACCACTTTTCTGTATGGCATCTTGTCCCAAAGTGCCAGATTCTATCTCTTGTCCTGCTACCATTACAATCTCAAAAAACAAAAGCTACTGTGTGACAGGGTTTACTAGCACTGGACAGTTTAATATCAAATAAAGGTGTTTTCTAGGTGTTGTCTAGTAAATAACACGCCAGCTATAGGGTTGGGTTTTACCAGCACAAATGCATAGACCTAACTTGCATTGTGTTAACAGCTTTGGTTTGCCATTTACTAAACCAGCAGACTACTTACATATGCGTTTTATATCTTAAATATTAGATTATTGTTGCCCTAACATGCTTGTTATAATAGATACATGTTAATGCACTATGTCACTAAATCGTCTCTTCTAATCCAGTGGAGTCTAGCAGGTGGTAGAACAGGAGATTCACATGAAGGTCCAGCTGACAGATTTGCAATAATTATGTGCTGAAGGTGTCAAGATGAACTTAATTATCAAAGCAAAAGCAAAATAGGGTGGTTTGGTGTTGTGTGCAATATTCTACTGTATAATAAAAGGAAAACGTGCTGGATCGTTTTGATATTCATACTAGTTTTCAACATAGTTTCAATTACAAATGGTGTTTGTAACATTGACATTGGTATGATGTATGTTCCCGGGCCTAGATATGTTCTATCTCCTTGTCTTCAGCACTGACTGACCAGAGATGGATGCTTGTTATATTATTATAATGGGACAGGTTTACACTCCCAGATTTGATAGTTATGACCTGCCACGGATGGAGCGATTATGAATAAGGTCAATTTCTCAAAACAAAAGGTGCATTTGTAGAAAGTTTGATTGCTCTCTGTTTGGACTAAGAGCTTCCCTGTCGACAGAGTTCCTCTGAAGTAATATCTTTTACGAAAAAGAAGTTTAAACAAGAAGACATATTGTACTCCTTCTCTCTCTAGTCCTCATGCTACGGCAATTTTAAGTCCTTATTGTTTCAGAATAAAAGTTATTGTTTTCTGCTGAGTGAATCGATTTGGACATTATTTGGATAATATTCATGCTATTTATTGTACTAGTTGTCTAATCAGTACTAGTAGTTTCTGAGCACTTCGTTGTATATTTGCAAAACATTTCAATCCACTTTTTTTGTATTTTGGTGTTGTGATATTTTAACTTTCAAAGTTAAAGTGGTAAAACATTTGTGATATTTCAAGTTTTGGGCTCCATCTGGGTTTTTAGTGCAAATTTTCAAAATTTGCAAAGAAAATTAGTTACTAAGGATGGCTTGTTCAAGGTGATGTCTAGTCTGAGTTTTTCACTACATATAGTGATTTACATTTGACCACAGCACCTTCAACCACATTTGCCTGTGGGACTTATTTTGATCTGCTTTCAAAATGTTTTTTTTTCTTCTACTCTTTCATTAAAGCCAGAATTGTTAGTCCAGTTAATCAGTCTAATTGTTAAGATACTTAGGATATATGTTCCTTGGATAGATTCTCACACCTGTGCTGTGGCTCTTGTAGAGTGACCTTGGACATTTTTCCTTGCAGTTGTGTCATACCTTTTCCATTTTTAGATGATGGATTAAAGAGTGCTCCAAGCAATGTTCAGATCTAGGGGTAATTGTTTCTAACCTAATCCTGCGTCACACATCTCTACAACTTCATCTCTGACCTGTTTGGTGTGTTCCTTGGTCTTTATCATGCTGTTTAATGTTCTCAAATGTTTTCCAACAAACCTATCTTACAGCTGTAGTTATACTGAGAATAATTACAACACTAGTGGACTCTATATAATTATTAAGCGACTGAATCTAATTGGTCACACTAGATTTGATATTAAGATATCAGAGTACACTTGGTGTACACAAAATCCCAAATTACATAAAATAAAATTGTAGGTGTTACATGAAAAATTGAAGGATGAATACATTAGTAAGCACAGTGTGGTGAAACATGATTCAAGGTTTTACTATACTCTGTTTCTGCAAAATTCTTTCTATCCCATCTCCCTGTTGCTCTCTTTTTTGATTTAATAATCAGATGATGCTTTTTCTTCCCTTGTCGGGGTGCTTTGAAAGCTGCGGAGACAGCCCCGTGTGTTCTCTTGACAGCAGTGCCATGAGTTTGTTGCTCGTCTGTTTGTGCTAAACATATGAGGCAGGGGTGTGTGCTGATGGTCCGAACCATTAGTAATGTGAAAAAGAAACTGTCTGGATCGTCACGGTGGTGCATGTGAGTCAGGAAGCAGAGGGAAGTAAGATTAATGAAAGTGATTTGTCAAAAGATGACCTTGCCTTCATTGGTCGCAGCCTTTAACAAGACTGGAGATAGAAGGGAAGGCAGCTTTAATGGAGGCTCACATACTAAATAGGCCTGGAGGTGCTTTTATGTGTGCAGGAATGCATCGCTGAACTGTCTCGTCTCCCTTCTTAGAATTGCTAGACGCTACAGAAGCTGATATTTAGCCAAAGGCTCAGCAAGACACCTGATTTTTTCCTCTTTCTACACCTTTTATCAGCCCTTTCCCTCAATCTGTAAACATTGAAGGCCTCTTCCAACTGAGTATGAGATTTTAATCAGCCCGCCACACGTTCTTGGCTTTTTTAAATATATATTTTCTGACTGAGGGATTATAATCTTACCTGTAGGGTTTTAATATGTTGGTTACACTTTCAGTGCTCTCTCTCGATCTGTCTCAGAATGTCGGGCAAATTGCAGAGCCATGCAATAAAAGTCCGGAGTGCCGTTGTAGAACAGATCAAAATGAAAATTACTTTTTTTACATTGGTACAGTCAGGATCGTCTAGCGGGCGCTGACCAAATGCGATAGTGTAGACAGAAGTTCAAGTGGTCAGTCATGAGCTCACACGAGGCGAATCACTTGTCGGTGCTGCCCAGATGTTTTTCTACCTGTGTACAGCATTTAAAAGGAAAACATTTATTAATGAGCCAAATATGGCTACAACACACCACACAGCAATGGTTATTTGGGGTTAGCTTAGAGGTTAGATAACTGGGCTTTGCTAGTTCAATTCCAAGAGACGACAGGTCACGACTGAAGTGCACTTGAGCAAGGCACCTAACCTCTAAATGTCATTCGGGCACCGTAGGTAGCTAGGGCTGCCTACTGCACGAGTGTGTGTTCAGTGGCTTGTGCAAATATGTATTTCACTGCTTGGGAGAGTTAAATGTAAAAGAAGAAAAGGATGGCCAGAAACATGATGGATAGATGATGTCAGTCAGAGGAACAAAGCCCTTATGATACCAGATACTAAGCGTACAACAGGATAGTACAAAGAAACACTTGTCATAAGGACGTGGGAGTATAAATTGACAGCATGTAATAATATTACAGAGTTTTATTAGTGTTGTTGTTTTTAATCTCATGAGTGAGTTAAATTTCACACCTGCAGCCTGAGATGTCATTACCATATGTTCATCAACACTGTTCCTATCTGATATTGCATGTAACAGCAGGTACGTTTAGTGACCCCTTTATTAGCAAATAATTATTCAAATGAATCTTACATGTGCATTCATCAACATGTACACACATGCCTCGATTATTGCAGATGCTAAGCCGTCAAGATGCTACCACCCCATTTTTCAGAGCACATCTGTTTTTCAAACTGTTGATAATGCTTTTATTTTCCTCAGTTCAAACATTATTATTAAATCACCTCTATGTTGAAAGTGGTCCAGCAGCATCATTTTTTTAAAGGCCGACTGGCCTCGTTTTATGTGAGCAAATGAAATGTTTGGCTCAGACTCCTGCATTTCTCCATCACTGTCTGATTTTGGGCCAATAATTAAACCAGGATGGGAAATGGTTTGATGAGAGAACAAGAACTTGGAAGCTGGTATGCTTGTCATTTCTTACTCATGCTCTTTATTAGAAATGTCAGGGGTACTGCCAAAGGAGACTGGGGGTATTGATTGTCTACATAATTGCACGTTCTTTAAGTACTTTTTGATTGGCCTTTCAAATGCTAATTCGTGCACAAAAAGAACACAACACAGAGCAATCAGGCCTTGATTTAGTTCGGCAATGTAGTAGAATCTGAATGTAGCCGAATCAAAACCTATCAAAATTCAGTCACAGTAAAATGGGAATGGTGAGAGGTGAGGTGAAAACTACTAAAACTTGTATTCGAATCAGTTTTCAGACTAGATCAGCAACCTTGACCTTTCTCTGGACTGTCAAAAGCTAGAGACGGGTTTACCATAGAACCAACATCTCAAGGGGAAACACAATGGTTAATAGGTAACACATTTTGGCACTGATAGCAAGGATGCGCAGATAGACTTCCAGCCTTTTTGTGATTTTATGTCTGTAACGGTGACCAGCCAACCTATGGTCTTTTAAAATTCTATACGGAATAGGGCTCAGGGCTATTACAGACAATATAGAGCGGAGTAATTTGGACACCATATTAAAACAGCCTCTGGGCAGGTATTTCCAATCACAGTAGGATGGATTCATATCTGTGTGGATTGGGGTGGAATCAAAAGGCCGGCTGTATGAAGGCGACTATGCACAATGCAAATCAGTAACCGTTATCTGTGCTCAGTTTGGGTCTGGTATTAGAGTTTAAATTACTAAGGGTGTAGGTCATTATGTAAATGACGTGATTCGACTGTAAAATGAAACTGATATGAAGCTAAAAATGCTTAAAAGAGACATGCAAAATTCACTTTTGTATTTTCTTGTTTTTGTATTTCCATGTATGCCTCTACTGCTCGTATAAACACTTGACGTTTGAATAAATTCCATCAATCCGTTTTCTGTAAACTATTCAAAATAGTTTGGTGTCAGGAAAACGATCCGTTTTGACTTCCATGTTATTGTGACGTAATAACTGCCTTAAAATCTCCGGTACCACCCATCACTTGACAAATCCTCAGCAGAACCAGACACACCACTTTAGTAAAAATTTTAATCTGCTAACAGTGTGTATAATGTGGTATAATTAGCATGGATAATATATACAGACAAAGAAAGTCCTGCATGAAGAGTTGTGCTGCAAAAACCAACTCCTAGCAACAGAGAACAGAATTGTGAGAGGTTTTTTAGTGTACTCACACTTTACGACAGTATTTCGAACTTCGGATATAAACAGCAGGTTTATACTGCAGGAGGTATCTGGACGGTACCAACTGTTTGTAGAAAGTCAGCAGATGATCAGTAAGTAATGTACGAGTTTTGTGTTTCTAGCTGTAGTAATGCGTGTTGAAAACCCCCCTTTGTTTTCGGACATTTTCACGGTCATTAAATGCTAAAAAAAAACATAAACGCAAATTTGGTGGAGTATTTCCGGGAATAGCTTATTAGCATGCGTAAAATGGCTCAAAAGAATGCATTTAGAAAATATGTCAATCTTTTCAAATCAAAGTAAAAACTTTTTATGTGAGATTGATTTCGTATTTGATGTAACAGCTTCTCTTTGACTAAGCCAATTTGAGGTTTTTCCTTATTTATGACTTGGGCAGCAAAACTAGGCTGCTCAATATGAACAGGGTGGTAAGCATTAAGGCACATTCACATGAAAAGCTTTTGCCTATCGAGCGACAAGAACCCGATGCAGAGAAAATGTGTGGTGTGTCGCTTCTGATGTAAATGTCTTCTAACTGAATTTTATATTATAATGAAACATTACAGAAATGAAAGATTTACCACCTTTCGTGTGAATGTGTCTATGAAATTCACTAAGGAATGATTAAGAAGCATAATAAAACGCCTGCTACTTCTTATGTAGTTCCTGACTCAGTTTCTCACTGTGTCACTAGCGAATTATTCCAGACCACAACTTCACCTGATCTCCAATTCGGGCCCCACCATCCGTCTCAGTAAAATCTCAGCAGCTTTGTCACTTCCGCTCTCCAAACTGTTGTATTGAGTTTAGTCAACATTAAACACCAAACGTCATGTATTCTGTCTGTGCGGCCTGGTGCTAATTGACCCACGGAGTGGTACTGGTCAGTGACCCGGGGGTTTCGGGATCGTTGCTTTATAGCATAAATGGCTGAATGCAATATAAAAAGAGTTGAGTGAGGTCATTTCCAGGGCAGTGCATGATCACTGTAACACAAGTCTCTGAATGGAGTGCCATTTTTAAACCTGTCAAGAGTTTTCAACTTCTTGAATGCTTCAAAGAAACAGATTGTTTGGGAATTTTCATCACAACAGGATAAATCTGTATCGCTGAACTTGAACAAATTGCGTCTTTAAACGAGCACAAGACTTAGCATATCTGACCCCCAATCTAGGTTTACTATTTGCTTGTTGTTCACATCTCTAAAGAGGTTAGAAAACACAAAATACATGGCCTGTTGCCAAAAAAAGAATAAGCCTGCTGGGTTTCTGTCCTCATCCCCCCACCGATGTAACCCCACTGTGCTGCTCATGACTAAGCTGTAATGAGGGAGATCTGAGAGTAGAATGAAAAGCTAGAGAAAAGATGAAATTTCAGCATGCTGGCTGTTTTTTTTTTCTTCTCCAACATGTTTTGCTGTGACTCAAAGCCGCTCCAATCGAATCGCAGATTCCTGTGCCTGAGCTGATAAACCAATTCTGAGAAAAAGAAGTATAGACTTCCCAGAAACCCGGGATTGGCTTTTATATAAAGTTGTTTTTTGCTTATGCCATGAGCAAAATTGTTGTTGTACGAATACAAACTCTGTTGCAGCGCAGCCCTCCCGGCTGGATTAGATTCAGGCATGCTGTGGACCTGCTGCTTTCATTTCTGAAGTCATTTCATAAGCATTACTCAAACAGCTGGGCCAGCCAGCAGGAGGCACTATACATTCCACCTCCTCCCTGCCAACAAAGCTGCGTCTGGTAATTAAGGCGAAAGAAGCAGCTAAATGAGCGTGATCGAGCCGTGCTCGTCGTTATGTGCGGCGTGGGCGAGTGAGCGTATCAGCGGTGTGTTCATTCTGTCTTCGTGTCGTTCCCCCATGTCTCAAGTGCTTTGTCTCTGAGAGTACTAGGATGCCTTTACAATGCACCTGGGTGTAAAGAACATAAAGCTAAGGTCAGAAGTTCACATGCACTTGTGCTGGACGTGTATGTTAGCACAGTCCGGAGATTTGAATGATTTGTTTATTTCAGTGTTCTTTTATTCTACTGAGATAATTCCATCGCACAATTCTTTAACAAATCCTTTCCTAATGTGGTCAAGATCTATCAAAACATTTATTAAAGGAGACAGAATCAAAAACTGTTTTGACATTGTCTTTGTTGAATAATGCAGTTTAACATTGCAAACAAGACCGAACAAGAAGTGAACATCTAGTGTCATAGAAATACATCTTTTAAAAGCCAGCCAATCAGTGATCGCGTCTCATGAAAGAGGTTGCCAGTCAGAAAGGACAAAACATAGGTGCAAAAAGAACAAGTTTAAAATCCCACACCTTAACATGAGGCATTATAGACTCAACCAAAACCGCAGAATAAGACTAAATACCCTGTTCAAACATTATTTTACCTACCTACATGTTGCTTTAACCTGTATTACTTGCATTGTCATAGTACAAGAAGCTAATTGCTCAATGTAGGAGGAACGTTTGGAGTTAAATTATTGTAAACTAAAACTAAACTATAGCAAAAACTGTAAAGTATTTTTGTTTCTTTGATTGTTGGATATAAAAATCAAACAACATGTTGTTTCTATAAAGCATTCTTCTTTATAAACGGCAAAAACAGGCGCCTTTAAACTTCATGTCCTGGGTTCCCTTGGGAATGTATGGTCATGTATCCATTATGTAAATTTAAATCATACAGTAGTCTGTAATATTAATATTTAATATTATTTATTTATGAATAATATACAGTATTTGTAACATTGTCGGTAGATCAGATCAAACCTGAAGATCGGATTATGTGGGTGACGACTTTAAATACGGTGTAATTTTGATTTAGATAGAGGGGGCTGTTCATTTGTCGCAGTGGCAAAACAACAACCTAGCACACCAGAGTCGAGATCTAATCTCAGCTCATTGTTCATATACTTGTACTCGTGTTGGTGAGAAAATGTATATGGCTGCCGCCCACATATCGTTAGCTTTATTGTCCTAAATCAGAAGGGTTGGCATTAGTAAAGAGGGTATAAAACATAACAATAAACTCCTAAAAAAGGAATGTTAAAAATGTTTTTAGAATTGCAATGTGTAAAAAAAATATTTTGTTCTGACACCATGACAAATATGTAATATGTTTTTGAGACGTAATTATTAGTGGAACCCAATAAAGCAGGGGTATCATAAAATGAAGTAATCAAGAAACAAAAGCAGACATATGAAGTCCCCTAGAAGCTTACACAGCAACATAATCTTTACTTCTCACTATTAAAAACGAGATAACTCCCTAGCTAGCTGTCTAGCAGGATTTTGGCTGCTGTTGTCCTTTTCCCAACCACTGGAGCCAGATTTCTACCCCCTGCCACAGACAAACGTTTTGTTTTTAGGGGAATTGCTGTGAGCAGAGACGAGCGCTCAACAGATCGTGATCGGCGAAGCAGGAGCACTCTGTCATGGTACTGCTGGCGAACATTTTGTCTTAGCTTGGCATCACAGATGGTGGCTCCTCTGGTGTGCTGAAAGCAAATGATAAATCAACAACACTATATTTTATTAAATATTTGTCTCTTACTTCGGTCCAGTCCCAGCAGACTCTTTTTTTTCTGTCATGAGAGTTTATTATGAATGTTGATTTGTAAGGGGAATAGAATTGAGCTCCATTTATTTGATTACATCGACGCTAGGTGAGTGTTGTAAGATAAAAGTTGGATTCTCTGCATTTAAATCTACTTACAGTATAGTTACAGTTGTGTAACACAGTGGCCTGGTGGGTAGCACTGACACTTTGAAGTCAGATGGTACTTAGTTTGATTTCCATATGGTCTTTTAATCCTGGAACAACTTTTAATATATTTTATTAAAAAGTTTAAGACAATTGTCTGGAGTCTCAGTAAGTATGATATAATTGTAATTGTGGAACGAAAGGTGCAAGCTCTGTATTTATGAGAGGCGAAGCTACCAAGGGCTAAATGGCATCCTACATCAAGAGCAATGAAAAGTGCCAATGGTTGTGAGGAACTAGATTAGTTCAGAATTGAAAGACTGCAGCACAATGTGAGTAGAACCTTTACTCATAAAAGTCTTAAAAACACCCTAAATCGATTTCATTGTTGTCCTTTAACACATTTGATCAGCAGCTACAGTAAAATCTTATTGCTGCAGATAAAAATATTCCCAGGTCCACATTTATTTTATTTATTGCTGAAAAGTCCACGATATAGTCCAAAGTTTGTGGACACCACATCTAATGACTACGTTTTTGTTTTCATCCACAGCCAGTGTTAACATGTTTTGTTTACAAGGACTACCTAAGAAGGATGGGCTCTGTTGAGTCTCTCAAGGGTTCTTCCTGTAATTTTCAGGGAGTTATTCCTTGACACAGTCGCCCTCGGCTTGCTCAACAGGGGTTTCTGTTCATCCTGCATTTTGTAAAGTTGCTTTGAGACAATGTCTATTGGAAAAAGTGCTATAGAAATAAAGTTGACTTGATTTCTTATTATTCTTATCATACGTAAGTGAAGTCTTATATAGCCGTGTTAGAAGAAGCATGTCAATGTTCATGTTTTTTGAGACACATCACAAATATCGTAGCTGCATGAATTAACTATATAAGAAAACACAAGTCTGTGATTTGGAGTTGACTGCTTTTGCTGATCGTTCCTCGTGTATGCTTAAGTGAAACCAATAAGGTGTTTAAAACCTACTAAGCTTTCGGCGCAATTCATGTCCTCCTACATATAATCCAGAGATGGAGGCTGTCCAACTTCTCAAGATGTCTGGTAAATTTGACTGGTATTTTGACTTAATAAAATCAAATCTAATCAAAGTTTATTTGTCACATACATAGTTATACATAGTACAGCCGGCAGTGAAATGCTTTTTAACTACTCCGACCTAACATTCGAAATTACAGTTAACAAGCTAATAAAAAAGATTATAAATGTAAACAAAAATTGTAAACATTAAGTGTAAACAATACATTAAAAAAGTAGGAAAAGGTAAGTTATAAAATGAGAATAAACTGTATATATATTTTTAAATAAAGTGACTGGATGTTAAAGAGACTTAGTGCCCAAGAATGTCCAAGTATTGATAAAGTGACCAAGTGACCATAAAGTAACAGTGGTAATAAAGTGTCCCAGTGTTGATTATAAAGAATGTTACCTTAGTGGTGAAGGCAATCTGCACCTTCAGGTATTTAGTGCAGTAATGTTTTTAACAAAAATTAACATATGTGGTAAACCAATATGGATATACACGGAACATTGATTGATTTTAAGTATCTTGGTACATCAAGATAGTGAGAACTGGTGTAATCACTGTTTAGGTACTTTAGGTCAAAGTAACCAGACTTATGTTGTGTCTTATCTAGCAAATTGATGTATTAAAAGAATAAGGAAGCAAGGCAGCTAGCTTATTAGTGTGGTTTGATAAGTTTGGTGTGGACGTTTAAATAACACAGACCTACAGGACCAAAAGCAGATGTTTATATAAATGTCTAATATTCAGCTCATGTGCCCTGCAGCACAGAAAGAAAATAGCTTTATGTCATTTTATCTGATTCGTTATGAAAATACATTTTAAGGACAATTTGCTTTCCATATTGCGATACAACACATACACTGATACTGAAAAATATAGTGATTAAAAACATCAAGAAATGAAACAACACAGCTAAACAACTCTAAATAACTTTGCTGTGTTTATTTGTATTCAGTGGTTGCATGATGTGCTACATGGTGTGATTTAGTAACAGTAGTCATTAGATGCTAATAATGCTGTTAGCCCTACGCTTAAGTACCATTATGTCTTGTTTGTACTGGCATAGCCACTGAGACTGGAGCTTTTAGTATTGGACAGATGGGCGATAGAAGAAGTTCTCTTCTAGTTTCTAGTTACTAAGTGACCATGTATGTATCTCTCTCTAGTTTTTACTTCTGTCTTACCTCACAAACTTTTATTTGGACAAATGTAGACTATATTACCATGGTAACAACATTCCATTCCTCTTTAGTCTGCTTCTTTAATTACTTTTAGACAAACGCAAGTTTTTTTTTTTACTCCCCTTATCCGGTTTAATATTTGCTGCCAGTAAGCGAAGTCCCCAGGCACGTCCAGCCAGATTAGTGCGCACCGGCACTATTTGCATAAGAAAAGTAAGCTGCATTTGCATTAGAGACCCTAGAGGAAGATTAGCAACATTAGCATTCCACAGCCCACAGGCCGTGAGTGAGTTCTGGGTGCTGCCGTGTCACCTTTGCTATCCTCGATATACTCACACACAGCTGTAAGCACACAGGGAATGGACAATGTCAAGAAAATTTCCGAAGGCAGGTGGTGGCACCAGATTAATTAGCACATAGGATATGAAGATGGAACTACTTTGCCCCTGAGCAGGTGGTGAGGAATGTAGTGTTTTTTTTTTACTGATAACGTTAACCATTCGTGTGAAGAAATACACATATATTTCTGCTGCCATGCTGATATTAACATGATGTATCGATTAAATCCATGTTAAAACAGTATTATTTACCCTTTCACACACCAACTCGGTGAACTTCTGGGTGCTAATCATGTGCAGGACACTTGCACACTAAACGGAGAAGCACATAGGTCGGGGTGTCGCTCTCAAGTCGGCCTCATGCGTGAATCCATTAAAGTGATGGAAACCGCACATATACTGCAGAGACTATGTCACTCAAATGACCCGCCCCAACCAAGCCATATCCCCTCATCTTGGGCATCATTAAGTGAGAATAAAGTGGATATAATGGAAAATAGAAAAACATCCGCATGCATATTAAGCAGGATGTAGAGTTTCTCACAGGCAGCACGGTGCTTTACTCTTGCAGCTCGATTTCCTTCCACAGTCCAAAAACACAAATGTTAGTGGAGAGCAAGTGTCTGTGACTTTGTGAACTGATGATCATAAAACATGACAATAAAGTCTTAATAAAGAAAGAAACGTTGGCAAAGTAGTAAAGCACTGCTTGCCAATTCAATGTTCAACTCAGCTATGAGCCAGCAGGTGCTTACAAAAACACGAATGCTTACATCTGAGGGTAGGTTGAAGAGATTCCTCTGCTGGCTGGTTTATGCTGTCCACACAGATGCAAGGAATAATGAATATAAGCATGTGACTCTTTGACATTTCACCATATGTACACCTTAAACGCAAGATAAGTTGGTGGCAACTACACAGGTTATAGTGTGTAAGGTTCTTCCCTGCATGGTCAGCCTGAAGTGTCAGCAGCAGTAGAGGAGAGACGTACATCTGGGCTATTGGATTGCACTACAAATGGTGAAAATGAAATTCGTGCACTGGGCGAGAATCCAGAATCATTTCTCAAGTGGTCCATTGTGTTTAAACCAAGTGTGCAAGATTGTTTGTAATAGTCATTTCACTAGTCACTTCAAATTTTGTCTGAATCATTTCCCCAACCGTCTGCTTAGTAGAATATGACTGGTTCTATCTCCCTTTCATTTTCTTCATCATTCTCAGCGTCACACACTGCTGTTTTTCAATGGTCAATTTCTCAAACTAAGCTCTTCCCTGTGGTGCTCATTTGTTGAAGAGCATCACAAGAACTCATAGAGTTACATTAGTTTTATTTGCTCTACCAGATAAAGATTAGAGTAGTCATTAGTCTCCAGAAAGATCGTTGCTGTTCCTTCTTTGTGAACAACGCCCCCTCCCCCCTAAAAGGAAACATCACATTCATCACTGTGCTATTTGTTCTGGAGAGAAGGTGGTCACTAGCTTGTTCAAACTATGTTCAAAAATAACATGTAGTATATTATGTTTTTTATATATAGTTTGGTTATACACAAACAGAAGACTAAGACATCACAAACAACATTAATGCAGTAATGCAAGATTCATGGAACTAGACTCACCGGTCTATACTAACAACATTTACTGGTTTAAATCTGTTCTCGGGTTATTTGGACTTTATGATTGGAGTCTTTGTTTCAATATTTCCAGGAATTATTAGATGACATGCTTTTGGATGGCTGTTTTTATTAAATAAAAACATTTTTGTTGTAATATTTCTCTTTTTACCCAAACTTTGCTGGTATAGAATTTAGCACTTGTTTCCTTTAATTTCTGATGTGCCATACTCTAATAATGTGCAATAGTACTAAAATCCTGTGCAATAGATTAAATTATAAAATAACACTGAACCAGAGTGCAATAGGTTATTGTAATTGTGTATTTAAATTTGAAGTAAATTTTTATTGTTTTTTCGATATATATTATATATGTAAACTTGACTTTTCATACATGAATTGATTCACTGTAATACCTGCAATTTCCCCCAAGGAGTTTGCATGTTCTCCCCGTGTCAGTGTGGGTTTCCTCCGGGTACTCCGGTTTCCTCCCACAGTCCAAAAACATG
>JAOTRQ010000027.1:1404981-1418889 GCA_028565875.1 Hoplisoma paleatum
TGTGTGTGTGTGTGTGTGTGTGTGTGTGTGTGTGTGTGTGTGTGTGTGTGTGTGTGTGTGTGTGTGTGTGTGAAAGATATTATATATGTAATAAGATAATAAAGTATCCAATCATCCAACCATCCATCCGACCATTATATAGCATACATAGTTTTACTGCCACGTAATCCTATTTTAGGGTAACAGTGGGACACACTGGGAAACCCACACAGACACGGTTAGAACACATACAGAAAACTCCACACAGAAAACCCCTTACCCTCAAATCAACCTCAGCATTTCTTGCTCTGAGGCAACAATGCTAAGCACAAGGCCACTGTGCTGCCGTAATATGTTATCATAAAACTAAATTAGGTAAAAATGCTAAATCAGTTGTCAGTTATGTGTGACTAAGTGTGCTTAGGACTAGGACTGCTTTCGGGAAATACTTCATGTAAAAGTCCATTAAAAGAATTAAGTCGGTCATTATGCATATTTCTGTGTCTGTGAGAAGTATGAAAGCAATGAGTCAGCAGGGACAGGGTTAAATGTACCGACACTTTCAAAAGACAATAAAAGAAAAAAGAATAAAATAAGTTGATCGAATGTATTTGATTAGAGTAAGGATGTGACTTACTTGTTTTTAGGTTAAGAACCCAGCATGACCCTGGTAAGGAAGTGATTAGTAATATTAAATGACAAAATATAATGTTTTTCTGCGGCATGCTGGGGCAGGCTGTGTTAAGGTTGCACAAGTTTCAAATCACGCACACTCACACTTCAGGCAATTTCAGTAACTGTAATTAACCTGATTACATATTTATTGTTGGATGAAACCAGAGCAACCAATATATGGAAACTTGTATATGTACGATGATGTACAGATTTATTGTGCTTGTTCCAAATACAAAACAAAAGGATGAAGCATTTAATGAAATTTAAAATTCTTCTTTTAACAATATATCTTGTGATGAAAAACATTTTTAAGCACTAAACTCCTGGGTCAAAATTTGAGACTTCAAAGATACAGTCACCTCTCTGGCCCTAAACAGCACTTCACTGCTTTAATATAGTATTTGAACAATGGTTTATTACTGACAAGTTATTGTCACACAGGCCTACACTCCTTCTAGCCACTATCCTCTAGGTCAAAGGTTTGTATAGTTGATACTTTGTATAAGTAAGATTCATTTGTTGATTTTGCTGTGTGTAACTTTGTGCAAAACATGACCAAGTCTTGTGACCATGAGTCATTCAGTAAGCAAACAAAACAGAGAAAACTTTATAGATGTTCTATTACACTCACAAGCTGAAGAATGTGTATTGTTTAAAATTATAAAGTTTACCTAGAACCATATGAGACTGGCATCCTTTATAGTATTCTAGTAGTCTATACTCCAGTCATAAGCAGAGTGCTTTCCTGTGGACATTTTTTACTGTATTTTATATGATATTGCACAGATTACCATCACTTAAACTCAGCAGAATCTTAATCATTGAGGCAATTGTACATCGTTTTCTTACCTCGTTGGCATAATCTGATCATTAGTATATCATTTTCATTTCTTCTTCTTATTATTATTTTACAATATGTGCCTTATTGTGAATATTAAATGCTAATATGTACATGTATGAATGTATGAGTTAGAGTATATTTCAGTGTATGAGACGATCCTTACTGTATTACTTTCCTGCACTACAACCAACTTTATAACCCAATTCATTGTATGCGTATACATACTTGGCTAATTATTCTCAATAAATATTTATTCAACATATTGGGTCAACATAGCCTGTCAGGATGTAAGGATAATTATTATAATGTTAGTCAGAGGGGCCCTAAAATATGTAACTTTTTCATTAATAAAAATCATTATTTTTGTAATAGTTTATTTAAATGTTAAAGGCATCAGCATGCTTGCATTATCAGGGACTGAGGATTGACATAATGGTGACTGAGAGCGGGCATACTTCCATACTTTGAGTTCTGAACTAAAATACATTTTGATATTTGTACATTTATTTTCGGAATATCACTGGACCTGCTGAATTACAAGATCCTTTATGAGTTGTAATAATATTATTCCTACATGTTAATGCTAAAGCATACAGAATAGACATCATTATCATAATTATATACTGTACATACAGTGTTTTCATAACAAATGTTCATGACCCACCTTTGGGCTGAGCTTTTGGTGAAACCTTGTTATTTTACAAAAACTAAACTTTTATAGGTGCTAAATGTTTCACAAATTATTAGATATTGTTTGTGTTTGTGTTTCCTATGTAACTTGTATTAGACTGGTATTTGCCCAGTGTGTCTCACTGTGACCCTAAATAGAATTAAGCTGTGGTAAAACTAGATAATGGATAGATGGGTGGGTGGATGGATGAATGGATGGATGGATGGATGGATGGGTGGGTGGGTGGATGGATGGACGGACGGATTGACCAAATCTAGATTTCTTTTTTTTGCGGGAGGAGAGAGTTTTTTTTTAATAGTTTTATAGTCTTAGTATTCTGTACACTCACATTGCTTTCTGTAAATGATTAAGTCATAACATAACTAGGAACAAAGTTATATGTAAATAATGTTAACATGATACAGCTATCCAGTCAACATTTCATATGTTCACATTGATTTATAAGAATGTTTCACTCAGCTGTTTTTCATTAAAATATATTAAGCTGAAATGATTCCTGAGTTGATGAGTTAATTTAATAATTAAGATTATACGCCCATCCATCTGGACTGTACCCAACACCAATTCTTGGCTTCTGCTAACTAATGTTTGACGTAGGTCTGGTATTTAATGTAATAAACGCTAATCAAGCTTATTAAACAATTTTTTCTGGAGTTGTAATCAGATTCTGCCAGACACTTTTTCTAAAAGCACATTCTCAAGAAACCTTCGATATGTATGATGTTTAGTCTAACTGATGTCATGGGTCTTTTGACTAATTTCCACTAGAAGAAAAAATAAAAATAAAAAGACAATAAAGAGAACATGTATCTGAACAACTTGTTAGTTTTTTTTTATTTTACAAAGGTAGGTGTTTAAATAGGGTTATCGCAAATAAGGATTCTCAAATATATAACTAAATGTATTTTTAACGGCAGTGCAAGCAAAGAGTGAAGCAGAAGAAACAGGGTCAAGACTAAAGTCAGGCCGAACCAGCCATAAAAACTTCAGGAATAAAAAAAAACATGAAGCATGCTAGTCATTCATGGTGGTCTGAAAGTTTATATATATGAAGGAGTGTAGTCAGCATCATCCTCTAAATGTGTTGATCTGCCCAGTTGCATTGTATAAACTACAGGTCATAAAAAGCTGGTGTCTGGTTTTACATGTCTGGGAGGAAGCACTCAACTTTCCAGACTGGTACTGCACAATAGGGAAGGGAATAGGGACTTTGTTCATGGCTTTATTAATATAGATCTATCCTGGTATTCATCTTGTTAGGTAAATACAGGTGTTAATATTTGTGATTGTTGTCTGTAGTATAGTATGTACTGTATGTTAAAGTCATTTTAGAATTAAAGTTACGATTGAAAGGCAATTTTCTTTTATGAATGGGACACCAAGTATTTTATTGTTCGTGATGACATGTTTAGCTGAAGGACAGTGAAGTATTTATTTTCTTTGTTCTGACTTAAAGGAGATAGATTTCAAGCACTGATTAGAAGGTTTTTCCTCTCACATAGTCTCATTGTGAAAACAATACAGTACAACACTCCTAGGCTAAAGTCCTAAGCCTCACCCAATTGTTTGTCCCCGTTTCCTCTACAATGGCAGTATGGGAGGCAGCGAGTGTGCTGTGTTTATCTGAAGGTACTTTATGTGTGTATTTTGAGGTAAGCAAATTACCGTGTAGCACTGAAGTGTTCTTTGTGGTTGAGAGTAACTGCCCTCCCACACAAGCAAACCAGGTCAACTCATCAACATGAACAAGTATACAAATCCTGTGTCAAAGCATGGCATATGTTGTACAAATCTCTGCAAACTTGCATCATTCACTGTCCGTTTCAAAACATGAATGACTTGTTAAAGCAATACAACTGATTTAAGATGGAATCCAGTTTGCACTAAACTGTTTTACCTAAACCCATTTCACAGTTACATTACTTACATCCTACTGAGAGTTAACACACACACACCCCTCGCCCTCCACCACCACCAAGTTCACATAATATTACTGTGAGCAACGAGCATTGTCATTATGGTCTGCTTTAATGTTTTAGTGTCAGGCAATAATTAAAAGAGAAATGAAAAATGTAAAATTTAGTGTGTATTTAATGCGAGTTCATCTGTGTAGTTAATGCACTTAATGGATTAAAATTTCATCCATTAGGTTCATGCATCCATTATTCAGGGTCATGGTGGGACACACACTGGGTGAATACATGTCACCTTTCAGTTTCAGGGTACAGAGATCCCCACTCCACACACACAGGACAATATCTCTTTTGGACTGTAGAGGGTAATTTGAGTTAACCTGTTTTTTTACTGAACATTCCTGCTTCTTTTGGTTTGACCAAAACGCAGTGGTGGTTTGAACAGTATGTATGTTTTCTTTTTGCAAATATCAGAAATGCTTGATAATTGATGTTGAATAATCTACTTATTAATTGTTGAGTTTTTATGATCAGGGAAGTTACTATGGAACATTAACTCATGACCACAGAGAAGTGACCACTTACACAAAGATTTACGTTGACACAGTTGCTCTTTACTGGCAATGTGGAGAGCGGTGCCATCGTGACTTGTGTCAGTATTGCTTATTGCTTGTTACCAAATAAAGATTATATTTATATTATATTTATTGAATTATTATATTATATTTATTGAATATTCATATACAAGCAGATATTTATACAGTATTAGGGTTAGGGTTAAGAGGCTCGCTGCATACATTGTGCCCTCCTAGCATTTAAGTGACATCACAAATGTCAATTCAAGTTTGCAAAGAAAAAAAACATCCAATGTTCTAATGCGTCACAGGCCTCTACAGTTATCGAAACTCACCTCAACCCTTTCCAAACACTGCATTTATGGTTTTCATATTGACTAATCATTTGAGAATCTATGAATAAGTTAAGTCCTTTTCCCTATAACACTAACGCTGGGTGAATTTCACCCACACAAATTTTGTCATGTGATTTTCATTGTGTTGCTGCTGTGAGTTACATGGGACTTTGGGGAGCTTCAGGGTGCTCATTGATCTCATTGATGGTTTAGTTGATTCCCTCCTCACGTCTATGTTTTTTTCGAATGTCGTTCGAGTGTCACTCGACGATAATGATAAAGAGTAATATATTTTATGGGTGGAATTTACCTGTTGTTCGTGTTTGTGTGTTTATATCAGGCACATTATACGGGGTAAAATATACTTGATGTTAGTGATGGTGTTACTCATTTTAACATTAGTGTTCGAGGATTAAAGACGTTTTAGCAGCCTGGTCACTGCTGGGAAATTTCCACTTTCTTATTTCTTGATAGTTGCTGCTGAATTCCTTGAGCATTAGAAATAGCGCATCCATGCCAATTTGTAAAACATTATATCATTTACACATTGTCTGACTTTAATGGTGACATTGGCAAATTATTTAAACAATAAAACACTTGTACATTCATATAATACACAATGGTTAATAACATATAATTTACAATGGTCATGTGTACAATTTGCTTAATGGACAGGTTTAATATAAATATTTGTTTTTTCACTTTGATGATGCACTAAAACACAATCAGAGATCACCTTTCACAACACTTGAAGATAAAACTTGTCACATTATATTTTGCGCTCAGCTAGTGTATTGTCTCTTTTGTCACGTCTTTCTCGACTTACAGGCTAATGATCAACATATACTTAAGCTGCTAAGGAAGAGACCTCTGTCCGCTTGCAGGCCTCCACCTAAGGAAGTTAATGTTAAGATACTCTCTAAACAGTGTAGTAAGATTTTATTTGCTAATAAACAAGGTCCTGAGTTTTTCTTCTCTAAATGCATTTTCATCATAATAACTTAATTGCTTAATAAGATATAAATAAATTGCTTGACACATTCAATTACATCGTTATATAATGTGTGGAGTTTAGTAAGATCTTTTTTTAAAACATAACCAAGGGTAATACCCAGGCAATTGGATCAATTAGGTCTGCCCCATGCTTTGAATGATTTACTATTCCCAACAAGCCTTAGAATTTATGGCGCCTTTGTACTGTTCTAACAATGAACTAAGCAATAAAAGGAAGCTTTCTGATTTACAGGATAGAGGCTGATTATCTGAACGTAATGGCTTAAATGTTCCATGATGTGCCAATTTCCTCTAAACCAATCTCTTTTCATAGGTATGTAAATTGAGGACAGTGGATGTGGGAGTTTAACCAAGGCTTGTTTCATTTTTGGGAGAAACAAGGAAACCCACAGAACACAGTCAGCCCACAAGTACCTAAACACTTACAGCACGGCAAGTAAGCATACAAAGAAAATGAAGAAAAAAAATTAAACAGGCTATTTTGAAAAAGCCAAATACCCCTGACAACATCACACAGCAAGACTGAAGAGAGGCAGAGGAACAAAGTGAGTTGGACTAACATGAGATATAAATGCATGTGGGTCTGCCTAGGTCAATTAGTGCATGGTCATATCACCTTTTGCATAAACAGGATGGGTCACCGCAGGGGCCAGGATGCACTCAGGCTCAAACAAAGGCCTCTATCTCTATCTGTGACCCTCTCGCTATCCAGACCGGCCACTGCACACTTCCTTCCTTCTGTGCACACTGACCAAAATAAAACCCAAGAACAATTGCTACAGTCTGTGGAAGCATTTCATTTTTCACAGAAGCCATAACGGCAGGTCCCTGGCCGAAGTGCCCATGCTTCACGCAATAATCCTTCAGCTGTTCCAAAAAGGAGCTGTAGACCCAGCTGTTGTTTACATCAGTGGCTTCGGATAGACAAGACAGAATCTAGGCCTGAACAAGTAGACAACCGTTAAAACAGAAAGTCAGATGCGATACTTTTACATGTCACATTGAAAGTTTTAGTAATGATCCTTAATATTTGGTCTTTATGACAAAGTTACAACTGGTGGAATTCCACACCTGGCAAATTTGCACAGCAGTTTCACAGCAGGAATGACCACATCAAGACGAATATTTTATTTCGTTTAAGTTCATGTTATTGAGATAATTATGCAATCAGATGAAAGGTATCCTGAACTTCAATATTATTAGGTAATTAATGATGGTGGCAAAGTTGAACTAGTAGGCATCTTTGCTTTATGGGGACCAATCATTGACTTTTTAAGACCAAAAACTAGTTACATGAGGAATCAGCTAATAAGATTAAGTATACATGCAGTTTGTTTGATGATCTGCAATAAAAATAGATAGATTGTAAAATAAAAAAGTTTTTTTTAAATGTTTCAATTATTTGTATTTATGTAGTATGTCCTCAGTGTTGTACAGATTGTTTTGGTTACATGATTGTCATAGTTATAAAATAAACTTTCTGGTTTAATTTATTTTCTAAGAAGAAGTTTTTTAATCTCTTCTTTATGCCTGTATGACATGGGGCATTGTATAATAAAGTATGTTTAACCTATAAATAATAAACTTTCTGCCAGGCACACAACCCCCATTCCTAAATCCAGCTGGTTCCTATTGGTGTAAAACCTAAACAGGTACTTTTGTAATGAAAGTAGAACCTGGAATGCTGGACCGGTGTCCTGCAGAGAGAAAAAAACACCGTTCCAGACTTCAGGTTCTTTGTAAAGTAGAAAGTAAAAAAATGACACAAAGCAGCAGGACTGGAAAAGATCTCATATAAAAACAGTTCATCAATATTATGAATTTTAGAAAGTGTGAGGTAGCTTGGTGTCTGCTTTGCTGGGGTGAACTTAATAGTTAATAGGTAATGAGAGGAAGCAGAGACTGTAAAGTGGTGGCGCCTTACAGTCCAGTCGGTACGTACCATTTCTCCAGATGTTTAGAGGTGCCTCCAGATGGTACACACCTGGCTGTTTTGTTTTGTATATGTGTGTGTATAAGTATTGCATGACCTGGGATGTGAGGAGAAATAAATGGTATGAAGAACAGTAATTCAGCTATCAGTCATTTGTGCTGGAATGAGTCAGTTATATTTTGGAACAGTGGGTAGGGTTGAGATATACATACTAGGATAGTGAAGTGCTTTAGTCAACAATACAGCTGATATGTAATGATATGTAATCAAGGCTAAACAGTTTGTCAGACACAAGTGAACATTAAAAACAAAGAAGAACACAGGCACAGGCTCGTCCTCGCTCCAACACAAATACTCACACATGCAACATATTCATGTTTCAGATAAAAAAAACTCGATTTAAGAAGCAAAACAAAGTAACTATTGCACATACTGTACCCATTATATGGAACATCATATAAGTAAGCCGGCTTTAATGGTAGAAATTATGGGCATTGGGTTTTCATAGATGTTGAGCATGCATTGGAACATAAATATCAGAATGTATTAGTTTTTGTTTTATATTTGTTATATCACTATAGCAACAGCATAATAATTCGAGAATAATACTCTTTATAGTACTCCTTGCCTTTAAATGCCTCTATAAATAGTCAAAGGGGTTTGGGTCAGGTTACTATACAGAATATCAGTTATTCTATATATGAGCTCTCATTTATCTTTTTTGGTTTCTCGGTGATTGTTGCAAGGTTGCAAGGTTCGATATTTTAAAATTAAAACTTAAAATCCATATTTTAAGACATAAATATAAATGGAAGATAATTGCTCAAATGATGTTTTAACTGGAGGTCTCAGATCTGTGGCCTCAGTAAATACATCAAAAATAATTACAAGCTTGCAAATGAGAAGTTTCCACAATCATGGCAGATCAATAAGATTCGTTGAGTGTAAAACTATAAATAAAGTCTATGTTGTAGAAATGTTTTATTGCAGACCTCTTTGTGCCAAAAAACTTGATCACATGAGCAAAGGAAATAAATAAATCACTAGTATTACAGCAACTTTTGATTCATTTCAAGTTTATATTTTTAAGATATCTAACAACATTACAACTTTTCAACATTAATCTACCAGGCTTCATATCCCTTTTGACCTCACATGTACCTGCAATAGGTTACGCCAGAATACATGCAGAGGTAACTAGGTTTAACCCAGTTTGGAAAGAGTATAAAACAACAATATTTGACTCTTGGACACTTGAATGAGCAACAACTGACTTGACAGACAGTGAAAAAGGGCAGGATTTACCAAATCCCACAAGTTGGAATCGCCCTGAGAGAACTTCTGTGTATTTCCTGTGGTTATGTAGCCCTGTACTCAATATCGCTCCCACTTTTAGAGTCAGGCCAAAGCCCACCACAGTGTGTGTTTACTGGCTACAGGAATGTGCACTATTTGGTCTTGTCCAAAGCTGGCTCAGTGGTCAGGATGTGTACAAACACTGCACATAATGGCTCAGCTTGTAGATTCCAAACTGGGTCAGAGCACTGGGAGGAGAATGATAGCATGTTGATCACTGCTTGTAGAAGATTCAGATTTGGTTTGATAAACATTTGCACTTTGTATATGTTTGGATGGTTGATGGCAGAGGTAGGGACTGATTTGCTAAATTGTAGAATTATTCTTTTCTAATCTTATAGCAGATAAGTTTCAAAACATGGTAACACTATATACTTTAAAATGGACTTTTAACTAGATTTGGAAACATAAATACAAACAGAAATTATATCGTAATATTGAATGCATTTGACAACATGTTTGAAATGGCTCCCTGTTCCTTATATTCATCACTATGTATTACTCATATAGGTGATTTAATGTAGGATGGTAGTGAATGATCTGAGACACTACCTCTTGTGGGCAAGCGTAAACAAAATAAGCTTACAATATATGCTTACAACAAAGATTTCATTAAAATAATTTGCTCATGCAATATGTTTCTTGTTTTTGTACCCCTACAGGTCTGCCATCGCTGCTTCTGGCCAAACAAAACAGTGCATCATGGGTTTCCTACACCGTCTAGCGTGCATGATATTTACAATACATATGATTATTTGAGTGCTATTATTTGACACTCAGACAAAAAGGCTACACCCTAAAACAGTGAATTATATAGTGATTAGGCTAAAGTTCTGAGCACACCTTGGGTTTCAGGAAACACTATAGGGAGGGGTTTTAGAACATGGTTTAGGTCCACCTTATTAAACTCACCACCATCAATACATAAATTAAGAAAAAAATATTTCACAGTTCCAGAGAATTTTGGGGGTACATATACAGCTTTTTAATCCACTTTATTACCTTGTCTGAGACCACAAGACCAAATAAGTGGCTTTTTTTGTTTACAGTCTCATAACTTAAATTGTATGACAAATATTTAGGACACATATGAGAATTACTTGAAAGTTCCCTGTACCATTTAAGAACATTACAAGAAGCGTTTTAGAATATAAAAAAAAAAATCAAAAAAGCTTTTATGCTTTTATTTAAGCAAAATAAGGACACTCAGATCCTGATTATTTCATTTGTGGAATAAAAAAATATTCTAAAACAAAAAAAATATGTTAAGTTCTAGCTATTTGATTATAATTTAATCAATTGCATTTTCTCATCTGTTTCTTTTTTAAATATTTTTTAAAGATCGTGGTGATCCAGCCAGCAGCTGGAAAACCTAAAAACAAATAAGAACTAGATTACACAGTGCTGTATTGTTTAAAAAAGACTGAGCTCTGGGTTGTGGGTAAAATGTGGATGATGAACAGAAATGTAATACCTGGCATGTACTGTATGTGATGTCTGCCAGTGTCTGAAGCCATGCTGAATCATATCCTGTGTCACCATTCATGCTTACAGCAAGTCATAAAGAGACCACACTCAGCTAAAGAGCTTTTTGTGCAAGGTTTCAATGTTGTGATTACAATTGCTCACATTATAAATGAGACCCATGATCTCATCTGTCCTCTTTCGTGTTGAAAGAATGAGTTTATATCAATGTTGTAATAAAGAACTACTGACACAAGGGAATAAGATGAAGATTCTGTCTGGCAGGTGACTTGTTTACTGCTACCTCACTCCACATACTGATGTGTCTCCTGTTACAAAACTACATGTTTCCAAGGCCACTAGGATAGTAAAACGATCAGCAGACAGTGGTGAAATACCATGACTATGACTCATTTACAACTGAAAAAAATGCACCTGTATGAAACGTCTCTCATGACTGTTTCAAAAACTCTAAAGCATGACTTTTTTGAAAGTAGACTTAATTAAGGGTTAAATGCAATTTGTGAGAAATTATATAACTGTTTTAACACATTTTGCTTAACATTCTTTGGGATGGACCTGATTTAGAAAAATATGTGAACTTCATTTTCAGTAGATGAAACTATCTAGCTTAGTTCATCTCGAGTTGTAGACGTTAAGCCAGTGCATCTGCCCTCTATTCTTTTTAGACAGTCATTTAAAAAAATTGAATAGGAAAGGTTAAACATTGAGGATGGATAACACAGTTTATAGTTACTACAGTTAATTGTTAAGGTAGCAACCTTATTATTATCTGTAAACAAATTGTAGTATTATGTGTAGCATAATTTGTAAGAAGTTGGTCAAACAGGTGACAGTGGCAACAGCACTTGGAAAATTCACAGACTTTTGGCATCGCTTGCCGAAACAGTATGAATAAGACAATGGCTGGGTCACCCATCTGCCAGAACAGCAACAGATGACCGCTACTTTATTGACAAAAAGAAACAGACACAGTAATGCAACAGAAATACAGAACAGTTTCCCTGCAAATCATAAAATACCCCCTACAACACTTCTTACGCTTGAAGTTGCCCTGGAGCAAGAGTGGCAGGACATCCCACAATAACTCCAGTCCATGCCCCATTACTGTCAGTGTGTTTTGTTAGTCTTGGGTGATCATACACCCCGACTAAGCAGTCACTGTGTGGCATTTTCGTCCAGTTTGAAATCCTTCTTTTAACATTCACCAGTATTTCACTTGCTACACAATCGTATGTTGCAAACTTTTTCTTTTTATTTGCTTTTTATACATATAATTTTAATTTGTGTTAAGTGTAGTTTTTACCTTCTTTCTATTTCTGGAAGAATATTAAAGCACAGGGAAAACAAACACAAAAACATAGGAGCAGGCCAAACTCCATGCATACAGTCATTTCAAGCATGATTCAAACCTGTGGTCTAGTTCTGTGGTAGCGTGCCACCTGATTATTTATTTTTTAATATTAAAAGCTGGGCTAGCATGTCAATGTTCATGACACCACAGCTTATACAAGAACATACTCTCACGCAACTGGTCTCATTAAGCAGCCACCTTAAAGCCAGAGTTTGTTTTTCCTAGTTTTAAGACAGAATGTAAAACTGTATAATGTTAATGCTGGAAATCAAGTTGATGAATACAACATTTCTTTCTCTATTATATGACAGGAACTTAGCCGAACTAAGAACTGCCAAACTATTAGACCGGTCATAAAATACTCCATAGATTTTTTTCCAAGTAAGAAACCATGACCATTTATCCAAGACCTTGTTCATAAATGCCTGGCACACCGTGTAAAGAAAAAGCAAAGCCTAAAAAACACTAAAACGTGGCAGGTAGACAAAAAACAGGTTGTTTTGAAAACATCCATCTGCCAAAGCCAAGGAATGCTGTTATCTAGTGGGAAATCTTTACCTTTCGATGCTGCTGTGGGACAGGTGTGTGGGTATGAGAGTACATCAAACATATTAATGGGTATTTTAGACTACGCAACTTTCTGTGTTGGAGGATCGCTGTGACATTGACACTAGATGACTGGGTCACTTGTTTTGTTCCTATGATCACAATAGTGATTGAAGTGTATGCACTGATATGCAGTATAAAGGCTACGCCAAATTTACAATAACCTGAAACCTAGCTCTGTCATTTTCTGTTATGTTCTTGGAAAAATTAATTGCTTCTCAGTTACTTTCCCACATTGGATGGTTTCTTCGATAAAGCCTCACCAGGGTCACAACAGGATTACCAAAAAGTTTAAAGTCATATACCCGGTATAGGATATGAATAGCAGCCGGTAATTCAGGATATTCTGTGTCAATCAGGCAAGAATACATCACTGGTTACATATATAAATTAACTCTAAAGCCCCCACTCACTCGCTGACTCATTACTAATCCTTCAACATCCTGGATTCCTACAACAATGCGTTTGAAACAGTTTTCTCTATGCTATGTTGCATAGTTCAATCTTTACAGGCATATGCGTTCACCAAAAGGTCATTGGCCACCCTCCACTTCCTTATGTTTCAGTCACAGATGTGGCAGACCTCCTTCCATCTTCATGCCACCGCAGTTGGTCCGCGTTGCACTTACACATATGCAGGGGTGGTTTGTCAGTGTGCTGTGTTTGGAACCATGAGGCCAGGCTCGGTTTGGTCCAGTTTAAAACAGATAATTTGTCATCACTTTGTGGACAGTTTTTCAGTTTAGCTCGTGTCTGTGCTGGACTGAACCTCACAGTTAGACCCAGTTTGGCCTTGAGTTTTTTCTTTGCTCTTTATTCCTAAATTGGATTGCAAGTCCTCAGAGCAGAATACTTGTCTGCACTATATCTTATATTTTCTTTCACCATTGTTAGACAGTGTTTGTCTGAGAGACTTTTTGGTGTTTGTCTCTTGAATGGAGTAAGAAATGAAGTTTCCCTAGTCAGTTAAATATGCGGAGCTAAATCCGATATGTTTTACCTTTATAGATATCAGGTAGATTCTAATAACCTTGATTAACATTATGACCTGCCATAAAGCGCCTCCAGGGTTTGCCCAGGCTGTGTTTCTCCCTTGCTCCCTTGTAAGAAATGTAAGATAAATGTCTTTAATTCTTTACTGATTTATATAT
>JAOTRQ010000027.1:1418989-1444727 GCA_028565875.1 Hoplisoma paleatum
GAGAGAGAGAGAGAGAGAGAGAGAGAGAGAGAGAGAGAGAGAGAGAGCGAGAGCGAGAGAGAGAGAGAGAGAGAGAGTAATCTGAAACTGCAATCAAGGTCTGGTAAACCTGCGTAGGTGTTTTTTATGTTACCAACTTTTCCAGCAGTAAAGAATATGCGAGCAATAAAAGATATGTACAAACTTTGGAGGACACATAGATAAGAAATGCTGGAAACTAGATAATACGGGACAGTTATCATTAAATCTTGGTCGCTATCAGACCCAGACATCATAGTTTGTGGATTAGGAAATTGTGTAAATTTGAGGGCTTGTATTGTGTGTGTGTGTGTGTGTGTGTGTGTGTGTGTGTGTGTGTGTGTGTGTGTGTGTGTGTACATTAAGAGTGTATATTGGCGAACTGTACAGTAGATCCACAGAGTGGGAACTGTTTACTCGGGAGTGGGTAGTGGACAGACACTGTACAAGCACATATACACACACAAACAACCAGTAAAGAGCTGTTGAGCTCACCTTCATGAATGACCTAACTCAGACTCAGTATAAAGACTATCTATGCAGCAATCCCTGCACTGACTGGACATATAACCTGTGAAGGACTCATTGATGACTACCTCTGAGTGGAGTTTTCAGTCCACATGAGAAATCCTGAAAGCATAGAGAGTAAGAGTCACGGGTAACCCATACGGGCAACACATTTCACACTCATAAATCATCGTTGGACCTGGAAATGATTTAGCATCTGAGCTCGTCTCAACCAAGACCCCCTGCTCTCCTAACCCAGCAAAAAAATTCCAGCTTTTTTATTGCAAGATAATTTTGTAGGCTGCATCGGAAACATTCACAACATTCGTTAATTCATATAGAAATTCTGTAAACAATGTATACACTTTAAACCTGAATCTTGAGTCAGTGCTCTTAGCAAAAGTCTGTTTTAATTCTGTAAGGGCATCATTAATGCAGATAAATACACTGAGATTTTATAACAGCATATGCTGCCCTCAAAATGTCTTTTTTTTCCAAGAATGTGCATGCATTTTTCATCAATGGAAAAATTTCAAACCACATGCTGCACACATTACTAACGCATGGGAGTTCTGACCAGCCTCCGGTGGAGAATGTGTGGGGACAATGTGACAATGACAATCCTGTAACACATCTTAACATGTGTTAAGTTGAGTAAGAGGATATAAATTGCAAAGTGGTAAATGCTTTACTGTTACAACAAGTCTAAGATGCAGTATTGGATGTTAATAAATAAATACAATGTACTTGACCAGACTAAACATGTCATTTAATGAGTTGATATTTGCTACAATAAAAGTTTTGTCATTGCTTTTTTTTGTCATTGATTTAATTTTTGTCTTTGGCGTTTCATTCCAATTAACAACGATACTCATTATCGTTGGGTACCAGTGGGTACCAGTGAGTACCAGTGGGTACTCTTGGGACATCAACCTCCACCTACCCATCAACAAATCTAAGCAGTTGTATGTAAGAAGTAAATTTAAACCCATAAATCATAGACTGTAGTAGATCACAGAATTCTGTCCTGAAACTAGAGCATTACATTTTGGTCTAACAAGCCATATTTAGTTAGGTAGTTCAAGCCACACTACCACCAGGTTGCCACTGTTGGGCCCCTGAGTAAGACTGACCTGCAAGCATTCAGAAAATGTGTATGATTTTAATTGTTAGTCACTTTCATAAAGGCGTCTGCTAAATGTTGAAAATGTTAATGATAGTTTTTTTAGGCTTAATTCCCTAATAAAGAAAGTCCCTTGTGTAAGGCCATGTGTAGAAATGCTGTTTTTTCTACAGATGCATAACATTTGCACTAAATACACTGAAGTGTCCTTCAAATGTGAAAACAAAACAATTCATATCCAAGCACAGGCTGTGTCTGTATTATTAGTTGTAGTATTCTAGTACTTGCTTCAGGTCTACAAGACTAAAACCCAGAGCAATGACACATGTCATATTTGTACTCACAATATAAACAATGTGTGAGTCAAAGCACGAAGTCTGCTTGTTTGTATGCACTGCTTTAATAGCTTGTTAATAACACACTTCAATGTAGAAATGTGTGTGCATTCCATTACTGTTGTTATCTTCAGGGATGTTAATCTAGGAGTGATTGTAGATATGTTTGGCCTGTTTTGATGCAAGTTAAACTGACAACAGCTGTTGTGGGAAGGACAGAACCATGTATACACACTTACTCATTTGATTTCCCTGGAATGATCCTTATCTGACGTTGGGTTTTACTAGTGTACTTTGTCAGTACTAGAAGCATAGTGCCTTGTGAAAGTGTTCATGAAATTCTCCATTTTTTATTTTACACCAACACACTTAAACATATGTTATTGGGATTTTGTGTAATAGACCAACTCAAGGTAACAAGGCATTGGGAAATTAAAATAAAAATTTACTTTAATATTAACAAAAACAACTGTTAAAATCACATTCAGCCCCATTTAGCAAATCGAGTCAATCTGTGTAAAATTTATTCTGAAGATGACCACAGCTGTTCTGTAAAGATCTCAGCGGTTTGATAGAGAACATTAGTGTTCGATCAGCACTAAGTGGAGAAACAGTAAAAGGTCAACGGTCATTCCAGAGGAGATACAGAGATCCATAGTCATGTTCACAAATCTGACCTAAGCAGCAGAGTAGATGTAACCATTATTGCAAGTAAGTCAAAAGAAGTCCCGTTTGTAGACAAGCAAACTTGTGACATAAAATGCTGGTCAGATTAGACCAAATTTTACTTTTCATGCCCACAATGCAAAACATTATGTATGGTGGAAATCTAACACCACTAGCACATTCTCATCCTGAAACAAGGTGGTTGCAGCATCATGCTGTGTAGATGCTTTTCTACAGCAGGGATGGGAAAGCTGATCAGAGTTGATGCAAAGATGGATGCAAAACCTGAAGACTGGGCCTGAGGTTCACCTTCCAGCAATAGAACAACCATAAACAGAGAGCCAGAATGAAAATGGACTGGTTTACATCAAAGATTTTTCAAACATTTTTGTGTTTGAATGTCCTAGTCAATGTCCAGACCTGAATCCCATTGTGAGTCTGTGACTAGACTTGAAAATTGCTGTTCACAGATGCTCTCATCAATCCAACTTAATTTCAGGTTTTATTTTTTCAAATCTTGGCAAACGTAGATGTATAAAGCTGGTAGAGGCATAAGTCCAAACGTTTGCAGCTGTAATTGCAGAGAAAAATGAGGTATAAGGTATATGACCAACAAGGACAGCAGACTTTCTCAGATTTGCATTTTTAAACACTGTGTATCATGTTCTTTCTAATTCACAATTATAATACTTGCTAATTTGTTTCGATCTTTTACACACAATTGTAATAATACATATTCACCCAATTTTGGATGAGGAGAATCAAGAGAAGCCCTGCTCCGACAGCCCCACAATTATACTACTATTGAGCAGGTTAATCAAATAGGTACTCTATAAGGACGACATGAAGGGATGACATCCTATAACAGGACCTGTGCTTAAAGCCCAGCACCTGTCATTTACCAGTGAACACAACAATTACCTGGAGACGGAGCTGGCACAGTAAGCGTGGGTTTAGAAAGGCTTCCTGGAGTGTCACACAAATTCAAATATAATAACCAACCCTAAGCACTGGGATAAAATCCTCAGAGCCATTGGCAGACCCTACGTACTACAATGGAATCTGGGATCTTCCACGTAAAGGAGAATGCCCCATCTCATGTAGTCAGAGTGTAAAAGCAATTCCTGGATCGCAAAGGCTATGACATCATTGTACAAACCGTGGTCCATTGACACATGTTTGATGTAGAAGTATTTCAACAGTCAGAATAATAACAATGACTATATAATGCTATAATTTCACTCTGTCATATCTGGGGCTGAATCTTCTGACTCTAAATATATTCAAAGTAATCATTATTCATACCTACCACCCTCACCCCCTGTGTCTGACAGCTGTCAGCGAAAAAGATCTAACCAAACTCAGATCTCTATCATTTGTACTGTAACATTACACCATATACTTACTTCCCAAAAGTATTTCAATTCATGGTGCCAGAGAATGTCTAGAGAATATGTCTCAACACATCCCTTGAACTGGATATTACACGGTCTAGTATTATTATTACCACCATTTAATGGACAGCAGCAAGACAAGCTGTGATTTAGAATATAGAATTCAAATTTACAATACATTTTTCACCTCTGTATGGTTGTTTTTAGTCTTCCATACATTTAACACACACTAAGAGGCAGCAGTGAGCACACATATTCAAGCAGCCATAGCCACACTGCCTGGGAAGCAGTTAGGGGTTAGATGCTTTGCTCATGAACTGTTGACTCTCGTATTCAAACTGACTACCTTCCGATCACAAGCCCAGTTCTCTAACCACCAGACCACAGCTGCATTTTTTTTAAAGATTAGAATTTAGAAAACTTTGTGATTGACTTATTAAGGCCCAGTTAGATTGTCACATGTATCTTGAACCATGCTGACTATGGTGCATCCTACAGCTAGGGGAAATAAATAGATGGAGGGTTGTTTTTGTTCTATCTGATGCAAGCATATTTGTCCACGTATTGTACAATAGGGACATGAGACCTGATTTTCTTAGGATAAATATCCTAGCAGCAGGATCTACAGAGTGTTTTTAGATGTTTAGGCACAATGAAGTACTTTGCATTGTGTAGTCCAAAAACACATAAAGTAGCCAAGGTAAAAAAAAGTCTGCCTGGAAGCAGCGTTTACTCAGTGATAATGCATGCGAGAAGAGTCATCACGCTGCCTGCTGCCAAGAAACTGGCTGACTAAACAAGGTTATTCAGTTCTTTTAATTAATTCCACCACATATGATCAACTTTTGCCATTACGTTAATGAACCCTAAATATGCATGCATACAGTTTACAGAACATGTAGTCTGATCCATCCCAGTGATAATACTGCACAAACATATTCTGCCACAAATAAGAACACACACGCATTGTCCTTCCATGTTCTGTCTACTAAATAAACAAGTTCATTATGTATTTAAAGTCTAGATTGGTAGGAAATATTGTGTTCTAAAAATAATAACAAAACATTATTAACAATGCTAGTCACTTTAGCTGCAGTTCATTCTGAGATGTAATGTTAAAAAAATACAGTACTCCCAGTCATGTTAGGGTCTCAATGGTGAGCATGTTTATTTTCAAATGATTATAAACGTATGGTTTTAGTTTAAATGTTTTAGATTTGTTTAAATATTTTGTAATTTCCTTATAGTGTTTTATGTGTTTGCACATATTAAAATGTTCAGTTTTAAAAGTCCGTTTCATGTTTTAGTCCCTCCCATTGCAGTTTAGAATCAGGTAAACTAAATAAGATTTGTTCTCTTATCTTGGTGGGAACAGTTTGCAGAAAGTTTCGTCATGACTAGCAAAGTCTGTAAACATGGTATAAGTTTAGTGTAAAGAAACTCTAGCACTCGAACATTAACCCTTATAAGCAGTATATTGTAACATTATATTGATGTAACAAAGTAATCTAAAATGATAACAGGAAGAACTATTTACTTCTCAAAAGGTAAAAATGTTAGTACTCTTTCCAACTTTTTAACAATTAGAACTTGTGTAATTGGAAAACTCGATTGGTTGTGCCAATTTTAAAGTCATTGGCAGATATGATGGGGTGTAATGCTCAATACATGCTTGTAGAGTGGCCACTTTAATCAAATTTCATTCAGTCTGTGGCGACTTTAAATGATCTTGTGGCTCTTTTTAGATAAATACTGGCTTTCCTTTTACATTTTGGATCAATATTTCAAGAGCATGTGTGGTGCACCATTCAGAGTCAAGTACGTGTCTTGTTAAAGACCTTAGTGGACTTTTTTTCATAACCCTGACAGCTTCACCATATTTGCTACTCCTTTTGACTGGTGTTGAATGGAAGTAAGGAAAAATGGGGCTTTATGCAGAATACTGAAGATTACCTAACTGAACCTGTCAAACCAAGTCTTCGAGGACATAGTTTTGTGTACAAAGACACAGACACCCTGGGGCTGATCTAACATAGAAGTATTAAATACAGTTGATTTTTATATGTTAGCCACAATTCCATAATTAGACATGGAAGTTTACACATAGGATTGGGCCTTGTTTATAATTGTTGCATATTGTATTGTTAAACCATAGTCTTCAAAAGAGCACTCATTTAGTGGGTATACAGTTGGCAACATTTAAAACTATTTCCTATTGGTTAAATACTGGTGGTTAATCCTTTGCTAGTTCTAATATATGCAGTATTTATACAAGAAGTATATTTAGTTATGCTGTAAATGTCTGTGTGGGTGTGTAGTTAACTGATTACAGTAAATGCCCATGCCTTACATACGCAAACTGTTCTTTAAGTGGCCAGTACAATGAAGCATGATATTTGACTCCAGTGAGGACAACAACAGCAGTGTTGGCTTTCACCTATTTGCAGCAACACATTAGGTTTAAAACTCATGCATGACTCATACTGTAGTTTCCCTAACATGTCCCTTGAGCCCCAAACATCTTTACTGTAGATGTTATGATCAAGGAAAACATGGAGAGGAAGGAAACCTGATTCAAGAAACTGTGGACCTTCCTCTCAAGAAGGAAAGGAAATACTGGATCTAAGGCAGGTTTTGAATATAATTACGGTAGAGCTATTGTGACAGGGCTATAGATGGGAGCTACAAACAGCTGTGATCATGTTCACACAGTATAAAGAAATTATTTAATTTTACTTATCAAAATTATATAACAATATCATATGTGTAAAAAAGTATTTTAACTATTAAAATGTGGATTTTATTTAATCATTTATAAATGTATCTTTTCTGATGGCTTCATCTTAACTATGATTGTGGTGGCTAATATAGTTACCAAAAACTATTATTAGTAGTAGGAGTCATAGTAATAATAGTAATATTAATTATTGTTGTTTTGAATAATAAACATAATATTAATACAAAAAATAGCTTGCAAAACTTTTCGGCTGCTCCCATTAAGATTCGCCACAGCAGATTGTGAGTCACATTATTATAATATAAAGGCATACCCTCTATGCCAGAGGTTGTTCTTGTCACAACAGTTACAATTCAATGCACTAGGTTATGAGTCCTAGTGGCTAGGTAGTGTCTCCTAGTCTGGCTGCACATTTGTGTACTATGGGATGAAATCAGGAGTTCATGCAAACTCCATACAGAAAGAAACCTTGTTGCTGTGAGGAGATAATGCATTAAGCTACCTCACTGCCCCCATCAGCAAGAGAAATTAATTATTGTACTGAACATTCAAACCTGATGATGGTCACACTCATTCTTCCCTACTTTTTCATTTACACTTTTAATATAGAATTTGTAATTTAAAAAACCAATCTGCCACCTAACAATACTAAGATAAAGCCTATTTAATCTACACAGACATTAACCAATTGTATTAGTCCTTAGTAAGCATTGACATAGTGAGGATCTAGAGGATCAGACCACAGATTGTTGAGTACAAGAGTATTGGACAGGGAAACACTCTGGATATGGGGCTAATCTATCATGAAATACTTACTACATCATGTTCTATCACATGTGTGAAGTGTGAACCAATGTGGAGTAGTTAGTCCATAAGTTAGTCCATATGCCTTATTCAAGAAAAAATATCATCATTAAAGAGAAAAAGCGGTTGCAAATGGACACTTAGAGACAGGGTTATCCAGTAAGTTTGATGTTAATTCAGTCTTGAAAAATGTCCTCAACAACACTGTAAAGGTCTGTGCAGTTTAAAAAAGGTCTGTGCGGTTAGACCCCCAACTATGTATTAGACTTAAACATCATGTAAACAATGTACGAAGCTTTAACATACTTCATATGTTTGTAAGAGCAAAATTTTCCATCACAAACCATTTAGGGAGTGTATATGTTTAGGAATCGAATCTGATTGACTGGATGAGTGCTGTCTGTATTTGTGGGTAGCCTCACTTATACATGTGTATAACATGGAACTTATGGCGCCAGAGTTAGTAAACTGAAGGATGAGGAAGGAAGTAGCTTAGTAAGACACACAGACACTTGAATTTATTCTGCCGTTTTTGGATATCATTAAGACTCTGGCCCAGTGTCTGTCCAGTTGTAAACATTGACCTCATGCACATGATACATAAATATTTGCGTGTTATGGAGAAAGCAGCTGGTTTCTAATGTAATTCATATTCCAAGATCCCAAGGTATAAACTAAATATTAAAATAATAACTTAATGATAATATGAAATTAAAACATACAAATACAATTACACTAGACCACATGGTATACACATACAAGGTATTACAACAATTTTGAAAATGTTTTTAAATGATACTTTTCAAGATGTGAAGACAACGACAAACAAGTTGGCACCACTGTAATAAAATCTATTTGTCAGATACATAGTCATACATTGTATACCTATGTACATAATACAAGGTACAACCATGTACATGTTTCATGGTGAAATGCTATTATGACTGCTTGGCCACAACAATAAAAGGGGTTTAACAATATGTAAGAAGTGAAAATTTAACCTAATTTAACTTACACGAATGTAAAATAAGAATTTGACTAGGTACTAAAGAATATATATACAATATAAAATGTCTAAATAAAGTGACCAGATTGTGCGAATGCATGGATTTAACATATATTAACATATTAGACCTGGTTGCTATTTTTATTTAGAGTTCAATTAGCTTGTGGTAAAAAAGCTCATCATTATCTCAGTTTTGGCTTTCAAACCATGAAAGCTTTTACCAGATGGCAACAGATAAAACTGTCCATTGTTGGGATACCGAGTGTCCTTGGCCCTTGAGAAGCATCATTTCCTGTATATGGATTGCAGATCAGGAAGCTTGGCATGAATGATGCGCCCAACTGAACGCACCACCCACTGAAGAGCCAGTCTGTCCTGCTTGGTGCTGTTTCCAAACCAGACCATGATGTTACCTGTTAATATGCTCTGGATGGTGCAGGTGTATAAGTTCCGTAGTACTTTAAAGGGCAGTTTAAAGTTCTTTAAGCACCAGAGGTGATACAAAGGTACCTGAATCTACGTGTTCCAGTGTATTCCAAATAGTATTTGATCACAACAGGGTGGTAGTTCTTCTCCTGCTTAGTGCTGTATTCCACTATCAGCTACTTGTTGACTTTAAGGAGGAGGCTGTTGTCCTGACACCAGTCTTGTCTCCAGGTGTTTAATCTCCCCCAGGTAGGTTCTTTCATCATTGCTGGAGATCATGCCTACAACAACCGTGTCATTAGCAAATATGACCATGCTAGTGGAGCTAGCTACACAGTCATAATTGTGACCACTATAGACCACTACCACACTGTAGAAATCAGTAGGTACGTAAAAAGAAAATTTGCTTTTGGAGACAGACTTGTTCTTACTGCCCATTATTGCTTGGTAAGAAACGTTTTTTTACCTCAACTGCTGGTAATGGTTTCCACACACAACACCGGGTCTTTTCTTACTAAACAGCAGGAAGCACCACCACTTCTCAGGCAAATGCTGTGGCACAAATAGAAGCTGAATGGACCAGAAGAAAAGCCCTCATAAAAAACGACAAAAACAGTAGTGCTGGAAATGGGTGTAGCTAAGGAACTGGGCTCTTCCTGCCATAATCAGAAGTCAAAAGTGTTTCCTGTCATTGTAGAAGCTTTAAGCCCATTAGCCATGCTGGTCTACACATATAAACATAGTATACACTCTCAAGGATCTGGAATGTTATCTTGATTCAGGAAACACCCACAATTATAATTTTTAGTTATTATTTATATGTTTCACTTCATGTTTTTATGCATCACAGTGAGACTGATGACAACTGGAGACATGTCAAAGACAAAGTGAATTGTGACAAATATTTAACCCAAGACCCATATAGCTACTCACCACTAGAACTGCCATCAGCTAACTCCTTAGGATTTGTGAGATGCTAATCATCTTTATTTAGATGAATTGCAAAATAAAAGTGCATTTCCTTTCCCATTTATAAACCATACGAGTAGCCAACGTTTGCAATCAATAGTGAAATAATCAAATATCACCTGAGTAGAGTAAGTAGCTTTTCATACAAACAGTTCACATAGCTTGTTGTTGCTTGGTGCCTGCAATAAGAAATTATGAAATGCACTAGAACTGTAAATATTAGCTTAGGGATGTTATCACTTTTTATCTTGCCATGAACTCTTACCACTTAGATGAATTCCGGCTCGCTTCCTTTTCTTAATAACTCACTGATACTGATAACTAATCAAATGTACATTTGAAATCACTTTGATTTTTTAAAGTAGATAAATCAGGTTAAATCTTAATTTACGTGTCAGTCTGAATAGGAAACAGTATCTGTTAGTTCAAGATCATTGAACCACACCTTTAAACGAGTGGGTAAAAAAATTAAGGACTTGGAATGAAGTTCCCACAGTGTAATTAAACAGGAAATTACTAACATGCACAAAAAGCAGCTGGATCTCAAAGCCGCCTGGGTGTTTATATCAGTTGGGAGTCATAAGTTACTTAATATTGAATAAACTCAAGCAAGCTTTTTCTTAAATACTTGACCAAATTATTTGGACACCTGTTTGTAGCTGCTTGTGCTCCCATGTAGTCAAAAGAGAATTTCTGAACTGTAGCTCACCCCAAAGGTACATATAAGAAAAACAGTGACTTTGTAGGATTATGTAGGATTTGGGGTTATGACACTGGTCCTTGGTATTTTACATTACCATTACTTCTTTACTGTGCCTCTAAATCAACTGGACCTTCAAATGAACATCCTAGTGATCCTAATTTTATCCTAGTTAGGTGTGTGTACTTAAATGTATGCGTTAATTTGTATAATGCAGAATCTAATTTATTTATTAGTAGTTTGTTGTTTTACGCTTCATATACAATCATGAAACACGAGTTACTCAGTACACAAGATGAATCAGTGCATGTAATTTTAACATATGAACAACTGTCATGGACATTACACTAGGGTTGATGAATAGGTGTGATTGTGTATGTATATATATATATAAAATGAATAAATGTGCTACGCTGTTCTGAATAAATCATTGTCTTGCACACCAGTTTGAAAGTGGCACTAAACCTAATGTGGACAATTGTGCACTTACAAAAATACTTTAGTTAGTTCTTTTGTGATTGAAGCTTCCAGGTCTCACTCTATATTGTAAGCAGCCCAGAGGCCGGCATTATTGGTTTTAAGTATGTGCGTGTTAGATAGTTTTAATGTGAAATCATTTAAAGCTAATCGGAAATGAGAAATTATACTGCTCCACACATGTGAAAACAACTTTTCAAAACTATATTAAAAATAATAACCACATAACTTTTTCCAAAACATTTTTATTGGGAGAACTACAAAAATGTACAGTACAAAGTTAACAGTCTCACTCAAAACAACATGTAGTGAACTGACTCAACTCAAAAAAAGAAAGAAAAACCCCTCCCACCCAAAAACAAAAAGTATGTTACAACTCGTCGCCTTTTTTGTCCATTTTAATTACATTCAAATAGCCTTACTTTTGATAAAGTAGTCAAAAAAGTACATAGTGCCCAGCCCCTGTACCTACTATGTACAAGCAAATATGTTCACCCACTACCCTATCCAGCAAGATCAGAATCCTCAAAGACAAACGAGATAACAACTGAAGCCCACCTAAACTACCAGAAAAGGGAGGTTTTTTTTCTTAACCGAGAAAAATGAAGCTTTAAGCTCAAAGCCCCCCCCTAACTGTACTAATAAGTGGTAACAGCCTCTAAACAAGTTTAAATCTACATTCAGCTTTGTGTAAAACAATGAATTGAAATACAAAAAATACTTTATTTGGTGAATTGTAAGGCATGTATGGTGGTGGACCCCTTAGGCACTAAAGGTAATAATACTGGGGCTGTGAATTGCTACATTCTCAAAACATGTGGCAGGAATCCTCACCTGGCTCTGTGCATCACCAAAAAACAAAACAAAATGCTTACACGTTTTTGGTTACGCTATTCCATTGGGATCTTTGTCACAAATCTAACAATTAAAAAAGATCTAAACTTTGACGATATTAATCATCCACAGTTTACATTCTGTAGCTAAAAGGGACGTTTCTTAAAAAAAAGAAAAAGAAAAAAAAAGTCACAAGTAGCATCCCTACAAAATTTCAATCACGCAAATGTTTAATGTTCGTAAACAAGGAAACAAATGAAATAAATATTACATACAATTTCTTAAATTAAGTTTTTTTTTTTACTCATTTACAATAAAATAAAGTGAAGTTACAAAAGGAAGAACAAACAAAAATATATTACTGTGGAAAGAAAGAACATACACTCCACTTTATGTAGATTAATATTGGCAATCATAATTTAAACATAAAAGAATATAGATCTATTGCTTCAACATACTTGATAAATACAGTATGGACACAATTATCAATGTAGCCTATACTTTTCACAAGATAATAAATAAGTTAAATAGATCATAGCCAGTTATGTACTGCTATGTAATCACTCAAAACAGCTAAAAAAAATATATATAATATATTTCAACCATCAGCAGTGATTTCCCCAACAGACCAAAACAAGAGTGATTTAGCTTTAAGCAACACCACTACACTAATCCAACCAAACCACTGGGTGGCACTGTCACCAAACTGCTTCAACTTTTGGAATGGAAGATTTTTTAAGCTCTCACAAGCGCTTACATAGGCTACTTTAACTTTTTGTCAAGGCATATTCTTGGTGGGATGGCAGAAAAGAATGTGAAACCAGTCAGCCTTTCACCTCAAAAGTTTCTATGAACAAGACCAAAAACATGTCTTCGGAAAGTGTGAGGGTCTCAAGAACAGAAAGACTAAAAAGTCACCGGTGGAATGCCTTCGGTCGATATCTACTTTCATAGCTATCGGTTTGAGCAAGGTGTAAAAAAAAACAAAAACAAAAAAAACTAATGCCACGTAGAGGGTCTGACGAGTCATCTGCTCTGGATTGTTTTTGATTAAAGCCCCCCCCCCCCTCGTGTATTGACTAATCACAGTCTAGGTGCCATTTTTAAGCTGCAGTATACCATGTTGTTTCGAAGAAGAAGCACTAGTATTTGAGAAAAAACTTTTAAATACAGGTTATTCGCTGACGTGATCCAAAACGAATATAGCAATTGCAAACTAGGAAACAAAATTAAAATATGATTTGGTCCAAAACTTTAAATCATGGATAAACTGCACTCGCCATGCTTAGGTTAACATTAAAAACTTTACTCATGAGAGTCGCTTGGCAGTAAGTGGTATTTAGACTGTAGCATTATAGTTGTATGGATCCTTGTTTAAAAAATGTGAGCCACTTCAATAGCCATGTTACTTTGTTTACTTGTAGTGAGAGTCATACATTAGAAGTGTTTGGGAAAATTCAAAAAGTTGTTGAATTAAGTTTTTGTACAACTTTAACCTAATATTCTGCCATTTCTCATAGACGTATTGTGTAATGCTAGCCATTTAAAAATGTATTATTCAGGAGGGGGAAAACTGACTACTTGGCTTAATTGAATCACTGTCTCAAACCAAAGAGTTATCTTTTCATCTATAAATTGTGCACGTTCTAAGTGAAACGAGTACTTTTAGGCTATGCATTGGATACTACAAAGTCTGGTCTAATTTGCTGAGTTTTCTCAAATGGCTGCTAAAAAATGCATCTTGTTTCCAAACATTGCATTACCCAATCCTTTGTGCTACAAAAACACACCTGACTGCTCCCTTTTTAAAGTTCGGAAACTCCTTCAGTCTCAAAAAACAAAAAAAAACACGAGGGGGGTCCCAAAACCACAAGCTGATGAATCAATCATCAGAAATGGAGAGCCTGCTGAAGATGGGCAGGCGTCTGCCGGCCTCCAGGCTGGGTGACTCGGAGCCGCTCAGGCTGCCGGAAGAGCTGAGCGAGCCGCTAGCGTAGCTCTCGCGGTCAGACATGGAGTCATACGGGCTGGAGGGAGAGTCAAACACGGGCGACTCAGACAGACGTTGCAGTGCTTGCAGTTGCCCGAGACTGTAGGGTGGAGAGGGGGGTCCGATGGATGACTGAAAGTTGTTGTAGTAGGCTGGGTTAGACTGGTAGAGCGTTGGCGCTTGCACCGCTAGCGGGGCGAGAAGCGCCTTCAGGTCCTGTGTTGTGGTGAACGAAGAAAAGGCACCGTTAGCACCCGATGCTAGCACGTCTTCGTAGAAGCCGCTTGTAGAAGAAGGTGGAGGCGGTGTGCGGGACGCTGGGCTGTCGGCGAGATTCGAGTCGAGTCTGTATTCGGTGGAGAAACCGGAAAAGCTCAAGCTGTGGTGAAGTTTGGGTCTGTCGCGGAAAGCATTGAGAGGGACTTGCTGCGGAATGGGTTTAAGTTCGTTAGTGCTGCCGCCGGAGGTGGAGAGCGGAGCGGGTCTGCGCTCGTCGGCGTTGTGGATGAAGTGACACCGTGGACCGTATGGACAGAAACCAATAGTGTGGAAAGTGCGGCACGGCTCAGTTTTGTATTTTGGGTGGCGAGATAAACTGCGCAGCTCGTGAAAGCCGTGTGCGAACTGGCACTTCTCTCCGTATTTACACGCGCCATTCTCTTCAAACGGCCGACACAGTTCGGTTTTATAGCGGGTGGAGTTGATCTGAGAGCCGGGTTTCTGTTGCTGCTGCTGTTGAAGCGCCTGCAGCTGCTGGCTGCGCTCGCCCGTCTCGCTGTACGCGCGTTCACGAAACTTGTTTTCCTTGTTCATGATGGCGGTGTTCGCAGTGCTGCTCGTGCTTTCCTTCATATTGCTGTAGCACGACGCGGAAAACTTGATGCCGCTGTTACAATCTGCGTTGCTCGTCGAATTGCGCCGAAAAAACGGCGGGTACGAGCAGCTGTCGGAAATAGCCGAAGTCGAGACGGGTGCCCCAACAGCCTTCTTATCCAGAATGCTATTGAGGTGGAGTGCGTTCATATTCATATTCAGACTTTTATCCTGAACGGAAAAAGACAGACAGAGACGGTTATTATGGGATGGGTATGCAAACGGACTTGAGCAAAGTTTCTCGTCTTGCTTTAAAGTTTGAAGCGGTCACGTACAGTTGGTAAACGAGTCGACTCTTTGAATTGAACAGAACGAGCCGACTCGCAGCGACAATATTCTTTGTAAAGACGAATGAACATGCAAAAGTCACCGAGCACCAAGTCGACATCGACAATGGATAGTAAACACAGTATGATAGGTCAATAACTGTATGACAGTCTTATAATTAATACGGAGTCTTATAATTAATACGGAGTCTTATAATTAATACGGAGTAGTCGTTTAAACCACTTGTTGATTCACTAAAAGGAGTCGGCACACCAATCATACATTTTGAGCAGCCTGTTCAAAATAAATTGAATCCTTCATGTTTCTTTTGCTTAATATGCAACAAACGCCATGAAGTGATATCCAGCTCATAAGCACACAGTATAGTCAGTGCAAAAGAGGAAAAAAGTATCCATTCCCGACAACTGTAGTTTTTGGGTTAATATAGTGGTACTTCTTGACTTAAATATATAATAGTTAGTCAATCAGTTCCAACACAAAGTAAAACTTTGATAAACAAACGAGCAGAATATGAAAACTTTACTCGAGTTTGAAACAATCTTTAACACGCAGTAGTCCACCGCAGAATAGGGGCATACGCGAAAGCCATTCGTGCAAAAAGATACTTAAATACACTTGAAATAACTTTGGTACCTTATACAGCATGTCGATGTCGTAGAAGGCGGACAGGATGGTCGCAGACATGTCGAATTCTGAACTTTGCAGCCGCACTTGATCTCTCATTTGAGGAGACAGCAAAGATCCAGGAGTGCAAATAAAAAGTTTGTCCGGACCACTAGGTTCCGAAAGAAGCAGGACAAATCCCAGACGCTGTTTAAAACACACGCAGCCTGCCCGTTTGTAGAATTCTCTCAATTCTTCCCTCTTGTTAAAATTCACGATCAAGAGGAGAACAGCAGTGAGGCCGCCCTTTACTCCCTATATATACCGAGTCGGGGCGGGGCGGTGGGCGGCGCCTGTCAAGTTCCTCTTTAACTCGCTAGTTGATTGGCTCCGTCCACGGTTCTGTCCCGCTAGAAGTTTGTGTGCAAACCTAGCGAGGAGAAATTCTACGCGAGCACATGTTCACAAACAATACACTTGATTCACTGCACATCTGACGGATTTGCACATTAAATGTGTAAATAATTCTCACAGTATTCATTTGGGACATATACAAACACCAGATCTACAGCATGCGTATGTGGTTTTAGATTTTAGAAGGGCGCAGATGTCAAATTGGCTGCGGTCTGTTTTGAATGCATCACGGCGGCCACCCTCCACCCTCCACCGCCGAAAAATAAGTTCGACCCTCAGTAGTAACAAAAACTCTAAAAGTGCTCCGTCTGGCAACTTATTTAGAACCTATTTATTAAAGCATGGAAGTTGGCTTTGAAATGAATCCTTCTCACATCAGCTCGAACAGAACCAACCAACGGCAACGTTGAGCGGTCTCACTTCAAAGTGCCTCCAAAGAGACGAACTGAGATTTAAGTTAAATATCAGATCCAAAATCTCCCCATGAGCATCATATTAATTATTATTAAAGAATCGAGATTTAAAAAACGCAACGCAATACGGTTACCTCTTATACTAGAAGATCCCAGTTGAATGGAAAAAAAGATTAAACATCTTTAAATATGGACAAACAACGAGGAAGTGAATACTACTCCTTTCCAGGCACTGTCAGTAAAGATCCATGTGATTCTTTGATTACGAGTTTCATTTGGTTGCTCAGAATTCCTCACCTCTTAAAACAGCTAATACATGAAACGGACTTTTCTGAAATTAATAAAAGATCTATTTAGCTTGTATTTTCATTCACTATTTAAACAGTAGTGTGACAGCTGCCAGTTGCTGATTATAGAAATGGCGGGAATGTATATGAGGAAAACGCGCTGGTGTTGGGTCTCTAGAACATCATGTTCTTACTAGCGCAGGCTGTGTAATTAATCATTTACACACACACACACACACGCACACACGCGCACGCACACACACACGCGCACACACACACGCACACACACACACACACACACACACACACACACACACACACACACACTTTTTCTCCAGTTTCTCTCCGTCCAAAGTCTCCAGCCAGCAGGTTGTTTAATGTGTTCCAGATTTCTCTCTGCTGGTTGCCTCTGCAATTTCAGCCATGAAATCCAGCAGGAAAAACGGCCTTCACACGGCTTCAAAACACGAACAGCCAGCGCCCTCTAGTGGATACTTACCGCATGAGCAAGGCGAATCCTTCATAAAGTAACAAAGTACGCTATATAAATTTAAGAACAATAAACTCAAATGGGCTAAAATCACTCGCTTTTACACACATTGCATATTTACGGTCATGAAAATTATAAATACAAAAAAAAAACACGAAAATATGTCGGATATCAATACGAACAACAACCAACCATATTGCTAGCTAGTTAGCCTAGCATGTGATTTTATGAAAAGACAAATATAGAAACAATTGCAGTTTTAAAACGTGCCTTTCCTTATTTCTTAATATTTTCTATAGTGTGTAAGTGTGTGTATTTTAATAGTTATTAATAATTTTAATAGTTTCCTTGCTTTATTGAGAAGAGAAATGAAGCCTAACACGAACTTTCACAGTATAAATGTATTAGTTTTAAGCTCTACTGTAAAAGTCCATGATCACCTTCATGACCAAATATTAAAAGTTTATACCACTAACTACATAAAACTTTTTATGAAATTTGACTTTATAAAACGTGAATCACTACCCCATGATAGAAGCAAATAACCTGACCTAGTTTAGCATTACATTTTTATATTTATTACCAATTACACACAATTAAAATAAAATAATTGGTCCTCGAAAGTACAAATATTGTGTAGTATTTTTTATCGTAGTGTATAGAATACATTATTGTGATATTTAATCTGCTTACAGAGACCAGTAGGGGGCAGTACGTACATCTCATTCAGGAAAGTGATGCGACAGGTCCATCTGCTTCCTAAATGAGGCTGTGCCAGGTGAAATGAAGCGGGTATAATTAACTGTAACAACATCTGGTCCAAACACCCTAGTACAATAATTGTAATAATTTATATAAATAATAAAAACAAACAAATGTAGAAAAGTGTGAGTTTACAGTGGATTTTTACATCAGCTAAGTAACGATCAGTGGAGCAACTATCTTGAGCCAATAGGGGCCCCTTGAGACTTGGGCCCTGATTGCTGTTTTTTACAGAAATAAATATTTACATTTTAGATTTGTGTCACAGAATTAAAAAAAAAAAAAGTCAAAATTCAGTCTGAAAAATAAAAATCTTTCAGGAAGTTTAATATTACTAGATTCATTAGAAACATTAACGTACATTAAGTACGAAACACTCAGGTCCATGTATCACTCGTTCTTTTATTTTTTTAAATAATCACCCAAAAATATAATATATTCGAATAATTGAGCTGCCGAATAGAATTTGATTTTAATATTTAATTTGATACGTTTTTGAGACCCGGTTTGATTGAGAGCTGAACAGCAAAAGAACAAACGATACGCAGATTTAAAACTTTATGCAAATTATAAAACCTTTTTTTCTCTATTTGAAATATATTTTTATTATTAAATTTAGGACTGAGGCAGTGGACCGGTGGAAAGTTGAACATGGACTGCAACTCGGACTTTAATGGTGCAAACTCCTATTGGATTAAATACAATTGTGACCTCTACTGTTGGAACATGGAAACTCCATGGAATAATTTAACTGTTATATCATTAACCAAGTCCAAAAACATGCAAATGATGCAAAGTGGAAATACAAATTTGTCCATGACTTTGTTCTAAAGAAACTTGTGTTATGAGTAAATGTTTACCTGTAATGGTGGCCAAAAATGTCACAAAAAAATCCCAGAACACTAATAATCGAGCCATTTTCTGCTCCGGCAAGGCAGTGGAATTAACCGTAAGATTCAGTTTCAGGCCCCGTCTCTGAAATATTAACTAAACTTTCTGAAGCGTGGAGATCACACAATGTACACAGCATGCAGAGATTTACAATGCAGATGACCATCAATCTCAATATTGTGTAGTGTGTGTAGAACTGTATATTACAGTAAATCCATTTCGATGATACGACCCTTCCGACAAATTTTAAACGATATTAAATACTTAAGCAACATCTGTATACATAACACATTCATTTTTATACTTGCTTTTGGCAGGTTTTCATTCTGCAAGTCTGAAATTGCATGCTTCATAATGCACCACACCTTTAGTCAACAGACAGGTCAGCACTCTGGGCAGTCCAGCACTTGCTAATTATGCCATCATGCTGTTGTAACTTGCATTATGATGATTTAAGGCTCTTGATCTGTATGTGTAACACATTTTGTTGTAGCGACGTGAATGAGTAGGTGTACTAAAAAGCCTGTAAGTGGCCCTTTAATTTAACACGCAACAGTTTACATTTGGATGAAATTGCACAAGATTCTACGTTCATATTGGTGAAGCTGGGTCACGTGCATGTGATTTTGTTAAGTTGTAGGAACATGCAACCAGATCCAGGAGAAACCAGATGTAGCAGTGGTGCTTCGTTCGTGGCACAGAGAAGGGTAAAGTGTAAAGGGGTAATTAAACAAGGAAAACATTTAACGTGCGGCTTTGAAAGCATGTCATAAAAGATCTGAAGTCTCACTGTAGTGGGCTGCATATATAATATATAGGATGTTATCTGCTCTGTGTGTGGCATGGAGGTCTACACAGACATCTGAGACGTGTGTGGGATACTTATTACAGGAGGAAAACTCATTTTGGCAGGACACTCGTACTAAGCTGGTGTTCCTAATCGCTTCAGATATGTCCTGTATACATCACAAAACTATCAGTAAGTGCGTCTCAATGCCAATGTCTTAGTCAAAACATGACACGAGCTGGTTGAACTTCCTTTTATTGAAAAATAGAGCTGTTAAGTTGCTTTTTCAAAAAGAGGCTGCCTAATCAATACAAGATGTACAAAAGTAAGAAACACTAGTATATAATAAACAGTGTTATAAAGGAAATCGGGACCTTATTATTTTACTACATTACAAACATGGTTATGCAAACATTGTGGAAATTCGGTTTTAAATTCTTTCGTGGTTAAAGAAGATACAGTGAAGCTAAGCACTTTAGCTGATTAAGTATTAGGTTTAAGCCCGTAATTTGAATAGGTCAGTCTAGGCAGAGCACTGGTAAAATTCCCCAGCACAATATACAAACAGTTATTTACATTTGGCCCTTTGACCTTTTGCATTTACAGTTAAAACTCCCGTCACTAAATGCCTCATAATAATTTTATACGACTTGGCAGCCTAAAAAGCAGATTAACATCGCAAATCATTTAGCAAAAGGAGCGCTCAGGTACTCACCTGTGGCACAAAAGTTTAGTGTGTGTACACATTGCCTAATGGTGTCAGTCGCCCAGGTGAAATAAAGCACAAGTAGGCGCACTGCCTGGTACAAAAAAAAATGAAACAATCGAGAAACAGATCTGCAGTAATGCTAGGTACAATGACAAAACCACACACGTGGTTCCGGGATCGGTTAAATGATCGACCTGATTAAGACCCAGAACCATCGTTGCACTGCTTATATGAGCTTGCAGAGCTGAACGGTTCAGAGCTGAAGTAAGGAAGGAAGTGGTTAGATGAAAGCTACACACAGACGAGCAACATGCAAAGTCTTTTTGAACAGAAAAGCTCCAATTAGAAGATTTGCAGATGTCAACATAAGTAGCACGGTAGTACAGACGAGGCTGTTTTACGTTCCGTTTTCCCTACTTTGCCTGTTGATGTATTATTTTTATTCTGATTACAGGATTCATTTCCAATCTGCTTGTGTTCAGCAGTGTTTAATGGGACGTAACTATTTCCTGTAAATACTGTCGGCGTCCTGTCGTAATCTCTGAAGAGACCAAAGTTCCATCAGAGACGTTTCAGGTGCGGTTGGAGTTTACCGTTTTACAGCAAGAGCGGTGTGTTGAAAGACTTTAGGCTAAGGAATTGTGCTTCTAGTGTAGTAAAACCCAGTAGTCAGTACCCACAAGATCACACATATATCAATTATGACGTGAAGGACAGAAAAAACAAAAGCAGGTGATTTAAGGAAGACATTAGACAACTCATCTTATCATCATCGTCATTCATCAAAACCATTTATGTGCCCCGGCTATCAAAACAAAGACAGCTGTAGTACCCAGGAACTCAGCGCACCGTGTGCCAGACATTGTTTGGATCTGCTTTAAAAGAGAAACCATGGTCATTGTGGTACGAGCCCCCTCCGGCAGGAAAGAAGAATCAGAGCCATTGTATCATTAAAGTCCAATATGTAAAGACAATGGAACCAGCTATTCAAATCCAGTATTTGCTCCTTCAGTTGAAAGGAAATCAGAATTAATTAGGAGGGCACATTGCTCGGATGTCTCTAGTTCCCTTACAGCATCTGAACGACTTTTGACTCTCACACTCGGATCTCATCCTCATCCTCCAAGAAGGACGAAAAGGCTCCTTCCTCCCCTGCATGGTAGCTGTAGTTGTTACTGTCCGTGTCTCCCTGATAAGGCTGGCTGAATGCTTTCTCCTCCAGGGCATGGGAGCCGGAGCTGGACACAGAGCAGCTGTCCGTGTCCTGCAGATGTTTGGGATAAGTTTTAGGAGTGCCCATGACCTCGCTCGGCATTTCCAGGTCTACAGAACTGGGAGCACGAACAGGGGTTGCATCATCTGCCTCCAGATTCCTTTCCTGCTCATCGGTCTCCATGTTTTCCAACTCTGGTCGTATTCCCATGTCCACTTCCACTCCTTGGTTAATAAAAAGAGGAGAAGCCCATCCTTCACTGCTTTTGCCTTCCTCAAAGCCCAGGTCATCATCCTCCTTCTCCATGACCCCCAGGATATCGCCGAGCATAGAGGGCCCCAAGTCTACATGGAAAGACATCACAGATTCAGCATGCTTTAAGCGTCCTCCGTTATACATCGGAGAAGGCCGCAAGTCTGTCAGCTCCCCGAAAGATTTCTCATGAAGCTCCAGGTCCAGACTGTGAGCTGCTGCCCCATTAGAGGACTGTTGCTTTAAGGGACTGGAGGCAACGCTTTTAAAGAGCCTACTACTTCCGGTCTCTCCACTGTTATCATTCAGGAAAGGCAAAGACAAAGCATTCTTTACAAATGTAGGTGATCCGTTGGGGGGTAACAGTGTGCTCTCTCTCTGGTCTACACGAGTAACAGACTGAGAACGCTTGCTGCTTCTGAAGGTTCGTGACAAAAGTCCAAGCTTGGGAGAGCGTGGATTGGAAGTAGCATCCTGTGGGGGCTCCCCAGAGCGAGTGCTCAGAAAGGAAGTGTCCCCGAAAGCATCACCACTCCGGCCTACATGCATGGTATGACGAAAGTCACCCAGGGGCGCGCTGATCATCTCCGTCGTGAGGTCCATACGGGAACGCCGTTTGGTCTGAGATGAGCTTGAAACGAGTTGCTTTAAGATGGGCATATTTCCAGTCTTTGACTCTTCCTTTAAAGAGAATTCCTAAACGTTTATCTCTTGTGTATTTGGATCAATGTTGCAGAAACATACAGGATTTGGAAAAAACACACTTTGTCAGCCTGATTTAGGGGCTGGGACTCTGTTCATCCTGTAAAAAGAAAACAAAAAAAACAAGAGCATAAGTTTCAAAAGAAATGTACTAGGCATCCTGACTAACCCCAAATTAAGTACATTCCTGTGTTATTACACTGTGTGTAATAGACAATCAGTGGCGTAGACCTTATCTGCAGAGGCGGCAGTGAATACCATCTAAAGCTCACAATGGACTGCAACCCCCCTAGTTCAAACAGTAAACTGTGGCTGCAACATTTCACAGAATTTAGAGTTTCAATCCTGGCTTTGAGTCAACTGAGGACTAAGTAAGTACCAAGATAAGATAAAAGAATATTGAAACGGCCATGATGTGAATGCAGCTGATCTGACCTTACAGAGTGGCCTTTTGCTTTGGCTAAAGTTCTACAGACTCAAAGTAAATAACAACTGTCGAGTTGCAGCAGAATGCAGTCACCTCTTAACTCGTATGATGTTACAACGATACAGATTAGCCAAGTACGTGGTCTTTAAATGTGGGGTCTGGGAAACCATGACAGGGTAATAGAGTGTCTGAAATAAAGAGAAATGATACGCCACTAGTCAGTACACGTGAGCGATGAATGATCATTTCTTAATAGCAAATAGCTGTGTAACAATGAGAATGTAGATTTTATTTCGTTATTTGTATTTATTCAAAGAAAGTCTTGCAGAATACACACTATAGTTAATGCTAAATATTAGTAACATATATTTGAATAACATCAATAAAAATCTTTACATTTCTTTTTTTTTTATATTCATCTGATTTAGTCTTGTTCTTAAGATGAAAAGGTTAATGCTTACATACTTTTGTTGAAAATACATTTTTAAAGAGTTACAGACCCATATACTACATAAAGTACTGGTAAAATAAAGTCAAGAGATGTCCAAAAACTGTTTCACGAGATGTCCATAACAGACAATGAGGCACTAAACCACATCGAGGCCACAAGATACACTACAGTGAGCATGTGAGGCACCCATGTGACACCACTGGCAACAGTGTTATGACAGGGCTGAGTAATCGGTGTGGCCAGTCGAATGCAAACGCGATGACTGCATAGTTGCATGACGTGATGTGTGTTCTGCTCTGGTGCTTATGCAATTCAAACTGGAAGCACTGATTTGAAAAAGCTTCCAGTGTTACTCAAGAATTCAACATTTATTCGGACAACAGCAGCACTAACTAGTTTAGTTAAACTGCTAAACGTCAATTCCAAAAAAGCCACCCGTCGAGTGGGTGTGTAACGGACCTTGTGTGTGAACGCGTGCCAATGGTGAATTGCGATGGGAAACGCGTGTGTGACATGTGCATGAGGCAGCAACTTCAGCCAACCTGCAAGTGATTTATCTTTCATGCTGGTTTAACAAGTGGTCACATGACCTACATAATGTGGTCATCTCTATGTGGTAAGAGAAACATCTCAAATGTACCCATACTGATTATAATATCAGATGCACTTTATAACACAACCCTTCTTAGTTCTAACTGTGCTTGGTACTGGCACTAAATCAGACTTGCCCATATAGTAACACTAGTATTAAAGATTTAAACCTTAAAGCTGAGTACCATCTTTTACCTCTGACCTACCAAAGCACCAACTCCACTGTCATTCAGTGCTTTTTCCCAGGCAAAATGTACCTTTTGTTCCTAAACATGCTTAATAATTAAAATAAACAACAAATACATGTAATCGTAAAACGATTGTCAGCAGCCCAAACTAGTATCTCAGGTCCGAACAAAACAACGCATACGGCCGAATAATAAACAAGAGAGCTGAACAAGACGATCCGTGATGTTGTACCTGATACACTACACCGTTTCTGTTGGTACCTCTCCCTGCCAGCGCTTCCTGTACCTCCTGATGGGCTTACCTGCCATTGTTGCCATGGAAGCACCTCACCACCCACAGACATTTGGGCTTCCTGTGAGCGCACTCCTTTTTCATTGACTTGCTGTAAGGCAAGGGCAAACAGATGCTTGCGCTGCTTAATCGTTAACATTCTGAATTCATGTCGAGCCCTGTTCTTCAGGCACCCAATTACATCCGACTGCAGTGTGAGGCTGAATCGTGAGGTTCAGAACGTGGGGGATGATTCAAATGTACACACAATGTTTCTTGCATACAGATCAAATGACTGATGCCCATTCAAATATTTTCTAGGATTCATCTGTGCTAAATAATGCATACGGTCCGTGGCATGACAGCTAGCTGAAAAGTTATTAGGCTTCCGCCAATAAACAAATCATAGGTTCATTTATTTTTATTGTTGCTCTTGGAGAAACGTTTACCCACAGACCACAAAATATGGACTTTAACATACACGTTGAATCTTGAAGTGTATGAATTGAACAAAGCAAATTTCACATTAAGATCGATATGAATCACCTTAATGAATAGAAACAAAAATGATGAATCAAACAGCAGGGCATAATAAAAAAATGTAAATCCCGCCTTGAGCCCCAGACCGAACGCTGCGCTGACTTGCTTATAGAATTTAATTAACTGAAGCTCACACAATCGCGCAAAATTAAGCTAAAGTGTAACACAACATAGGAAAACATGGACCCTAAAGCTACTACTGCACTGTTGTGTTAAAAAAAAACAAGCAATACAAGCAAAACTAATACTCCCCAGTGTTAGTCCACAGGTGACGAGGTTTGAGTTTAAATGTCTTTAAGGGCGTCTTAACATGAAAAATGCTTTACGTGTCTTTGGTCAGCACATGTGTCTGTCATGTCTTGAGCAGTGTAGTAAAATCACAAGACGATCCTGCATGTGTGTGAAATAACCAGCAAATCGACCCTGAAAGCATATACAAGTATCTGTGTTTAGCTGTTTTCTGAACCGAAATGTTCTAAAATGCTCCTAGTTAAATAATAATAACAACGTGGTAGGGCTGGGCGATTTTCACGATTAATTCGATTAATCGGATTACGGGTTTATCGCGATTTTCAAAATGGTGTAATCGCGATTTTTTTT